>BJBW01005165.1:78485-103112 GCA_004320125.1 Scolopax mira | reverse complement strand
GGTGAGACTAACTGGTCTGTAGTTCCCAGGGTCCTCCTTGCCCTTTTTGAAGACTGGAGTGATGTTGGCCTTTCTCCACTCTTCAGGCACCTCTCCTGTTCTCCATGACCTTTCAAAGATGATAGAGAGTTGCCCAGTGACAACATCTGCCATCTCTCTCAGCACTCGCGGGTGTCCACTTTTTGGACATTCTGAGTGCCTGATATAGCCTGGTGGAAAGAGGCACATACAGTTAAAAGGGTTGGTCACCAGTAAAATAGCTTGTAATGGGATATTGTAAAGTGTAATTCACTTAATGCACTACTACTGCCCATGTTGCACTGGTGTGGCACCTCATACAGCCAGAATATTGTGTCAAAGCTTAAGGTACGTACATTTTGTGGAACACATTGAACCTCAGAAAACAGATCACCTCCCCAAAAATATATGCACAAGCCACAGTAAGTAACCAAGATCCTTTTCCACCCCATGGCTTTTTGTACAAATAAACAAAATGTGTGGATTTCTTTGTTTAAATTTGTAGGTAAGGAGAACTAATATGAATTTTGAAGGGAGAAGGAAGTAGCATATTAGCCATGCAATACAGAGAAACGCAGAAACAGCTAAGCTGAAAAAATTACAGTGCTACTTTGATGGTTCTTAGCTCTTCTATACCCTGTTGTCAACAGCACTCATAAGACCTCTGATGAGAGCTCTAGTGAGACCTCGTCTGGAGTACTGTGTGCAGGTCTGGAGCCCTCAATATAAGAAGGACATAGACCTAATGGAACGGGTCCAGAGGAGGGACACAAAAATTATTAGGGGGTTGGAGCACCTCTGCTATGAGAACAGGCTGAGGGAGCTGGGGTTGTTCATCCTGGAGAAGAGGAGGCTCCAAGGAGGTCTAATAGCAGCCTTCCAGTACCTGAGGGGGGCCTACAGGAAAGCCGGGGAGAGTCTGTTCACAAAACCGTCAATGACAGAACAAGGGCTAACGGGTATAAACTGGAGAAGAGCAGATTTAGATTAGACATTAGGAACAAGTTCTTTACTATGAGGGTGGTGGAGCACTGGAAGAGGTTGCCCAGGGAGGTGGTTGAGGCCCTTCCCTGGAGACATTCAAGGTGAGGCTTGACAAGGCCCTGGGCAACCTGGTCTAGTTGGGGATGTTCCTGTGACTGCAGGGGGGTCAGACTAGATGACCTTTGAAAGTCCCTTCCGGCCCAGATGATTCCATGATTCTATGATCAACACAGTTACCTTCTAACCTGAGAAACAGATGCTTATGAGCAACCCCAGCCCACCAGGAGCAAACTATCCATTTTATCACAACACATTCTTATGGTTGGGAAGAGATTATTACAGAAAAAGACTAAATTACATATATGCAGGGCAACACATGAAAATAAAGACACATATAAATTGCCTGAAACCAGCCAACAATTTTTTTGCAAAATCAGAAATGGAGAATTTCTAATGAGCTGTTTTGCTGATCACATCCAATCCTTGGATTGGATCAGACTGATAGATAACACAGTTAATAAAATAGCAAAAGAACTTACAAACATCCACTCAGTGTTCAACCAACTCTGTCCAGCCTTGGGAATCATGTCTTCATAGTGGCCTTCAGTGGCCTCCAAACACAGGGAAAACTTCCTCTGTGCTCTCCAACCTTCCAAAACAAAAATTTGGTTCAGGGATTTCCTAAGCTCGATGTAATTTTTGTGCATATAGTAGACCTCAATAGAGTTCCCTTACATTAACTTTTCCCGTCTCTCTCAACCCAGAAAAGTGCAGAATATTCCCTAGCAAGACATCCAGAGCTTGGTGCTTCTGGCTTGAAGAGCCATCTCCTGTTCATTTTGCACCTGCCCTCTATTAACTTCATCTGATGAATCTGGCCCACATGTAAAAGTAATGGATCAGCGGAAGTAAACATGCCAGTGAAGAGTATTTGTATGACCATCTTTTTTAGTTTCTAAATGTTTTTTTCCATACATTTTATTCTGTATCATTATCATTGATTCAAACACAATAGAAAAGTCTTTCACAAAAGCAATTTGAGTTAATACAAGGAGGCAAAGAGATACCCAAATTGAGTAGTAAGCATAGAAACTGCTTCAGAAGATAATATCAAAAGTAAATTTGTCTCAGAACCACCAAAGATGATGTTTCTACTCATTACCCTTAAAATAACAAATCTATGGCTAAAATGCATCCTTAGAATTAAGCCACCATAAAGTCTATTAATAAATCCAGTTCAAGAGTAAGCCTTAATTGGGAATTAAAAACATGAGCCTTGAGTTTCCTTCTCTATCATATATTAATAGTTTAGTTTTTGCATAATATTAGTTTATGCAAATGCACCAGCAGTGGTATATACATTCAGTTGCTAAATACTAAATTTCCACATCAGGTTCCTGAGGGATCACTGATAACATAAAGAAAGCATGGCCTCAAGTAAATTAAAGTCATACAAGAAAGCACCACTAAACAGTCTACTCTGAAACTCACAGTAGCTAATCATTCTACTGCAGAATAATTATGTGGCTCACAATTAAGTCCACTAGCACACAATACAGAAAACTTTGAGACCTTCTGAAACACCAAGGTGAAATAGAATAGAATAGAATAGAATAGAATAGAATAGAATAGAATAGAATAGAATAGTTACACTGCTACCCAAATCTCTAGGTAGGTAATTTTAGTTTTCAACCTTTGTCCAACTACCCAGCTGCTCTCCCTGTTTGGTATATCCATAACTGAGAACATTTGACAATAGTTGTTACATCATACTCGTTACATGGCTCTTTTACTGAGTCACATTAAAAATGTGAGTTTCCTTCTTCAGATTCCAACAGTTCAGTTTGTGAACATCCAAGGCCAGGAGAAAAATGTTAGTAACAATAGCAAGTCAAGAGGAGAGTGTCTTAGAAAGACAATACAAAATTGCAGCTGTGCTCTACAGATGAGGTCACGCTGTTTCATGGATGTACAGGATAGCAATTGCTGCTGCAAAATTACCTGTGTTGTCCAGTCCCTTTCACAGGTGATGATGTCCTAATGAAGCTTCCCAGGTTCCACAGAGAAAAATCTCCAAATCTCCTCACCAGCATCTCCCCAATACATTACAGAAACACATTTTCATTAAACATTTTTGTGACTTTTTTTATACTAAACCAAAGTTAATATGGCTTCATCTAAAGAAAAATATCAATGTAATTGCTTTAAAATAAAGTGTATTAAGGAGTGTGGAATTTTTTCATATGGGTCTCTCCTTGTGATTATTTACAAATTGTTATTTTTCCCAATCTGACCAGAAAAAAATAAATTTGGACACCAGTTCTGTTAATATTTTTTTTAAAGACTGTGGGAAACTATTATCCTTTTTTCTAAACTACTGTTTCTCAATTTGAGAAGCATGCTTGGACCTTGTGTACTGCTACTATGAGGATCTGCACATGCAGCTAAATAAAATTTAAGTTAAACTTCAGTGGGGTGTTATGATTTCATCTTTTCTCCTGTTAATTTTCTTTATTTGCCTGCATAGTCATTGTGAAAACATATACATAGACAAAATCTTGCAATTGTTCTGTCATATTACAGAATGGATGAAAAACTTTAAAAAAAAAAAAAGGAAGGAAAAAAAGAAAAACAAAACGCACACTTACATATCTAGCTTTCCTCTACAACTTGACATATTTTTCTCAGTGGTCTGTCTTCAGAGCTTAAGAAACTATATTATTTGTATATATATATTGTAGTTTAAAGCTTATATGCCAGAAGGAAAACTGGTTTCAGTTTAGAAAAATCATTAGATAGAAAAACACTTTGCTTGAATGGTAGGTCAGCTGAAAACAAACATGTTGAAACACCAATGATTATAAAATACCACCATACCATCCTCATTTTTGGATGCTTTTCTAGGAAAAAAAAAAATAGATATAAGATTATGATTAAGTTTGTGAATTTTCTGTTCTTTTTTTTATATATATATGAGAAAGATACAATGGTGGCATAGCAGTTTTAAATCTCTCCTGGGAAATATGTGAAACAAAAAACACTCTCTTTTTTTCAAGTAAAAAATACGTTAAATAAAAGTGATGACTAGTGCAACCTGGTATGAATTAGAAACTTTCAAGAAGCTGCTCTAATTTTTGTATGTAAGGTAAGTAACATAGGTTTCAAAAGCTTTAATTAAATTTAAAACGTATCTGAGGCTAATTTTTTCCAACTCATCCCCCATCTCCACTGCTATGACAATTTGAAACATGGTTAGAATAAAAAAACCAACATAGGAGATATCCCCTCAGAGACAATATTTCAGACTTATTGTCCAGATTCCACCAATCCAATTAGATTATTTGAAGTGATAGCTCATAAATTGTTAATATATTGCTCTGTAAGTGAAGAAAAATACTTATCTCATTTTTCCAGCCTGCTGGCTCAATTTCTGCACTTTACAATCATTTGTTACAAAATTTTCATTTTTCCATTACTTTTTATTGTTAGTTCAGAAATAAAATCCTATTAACAGAGGATTTATGATGACAAGATAACTACAGTGCAGGAGCAGAGAGGGTGTGATTTTAATGACACACAAATAAAGTTTAATGAAATATTATGAAATGGAAATAACATAGAGTCTGAATAAATCTCACTGGTAACTATGCATTATAACTGTAAGAAAAGAGAATTCATAAGAGAAAGAGGCTGTAAATATAAAGAAAAACAATACAATGAGTAAATAGCAGAACTATCCAGCATGGAAGCACCATTCAGACTTACTTTCTTAAAGATTTCTTAAAAAAATCCCTGAGCTGTCTATTTCTATCCCAGCCTTTGTTTTTTCTCTTCTGTCTGTAGAAAGATATCTGCTTACAAAGAAAAGGAATTAATAAAAAATCAATGTACCTAAATGATACAGATTGCATATTCAAACATATTCATAATGGATAGTAGGGAAGAGATGGGATATTGCAATAAAGAAATGTATGTTGACTGCCCCTTTCAGCAAGGGGATTTCTTTTAAGTCTTCCCTTAAATTTTCTAGTGAAAAAAAATACTGAATTTTAAAACACATTTTTAAAGCAATATCATGAGCATAAAACTGCACTGGAAGGAAAGAGTCCTCAGCCATACCTCACACAAATAATTTGGAATAGGATATTTTACACCCTTAGGAGGAGAGGACATAGAACCCAAATTTTGGGATATTTAAAGTCAAAGAACAACATACAATAGCATTAATGAAGGATTTCTTATTTTTAATTTGACTTAGTTAATAACTTAAATTTTAATAATTTATCTTCCTTGATAGACCAAAGCAATATTTCTAACAAAGCTCTGCTATTCTTTAAACTACATATGATATTATCTTTGACAACCAAAGACAGGGATGCAAGAAGTCTGTCCATTGCCAATTTTGACCAGATATACTGTATCCTGGCTTTTTAGAGAGTTGCAGCTGCTGCCTATACATTCATGTCTCCTTGCTACCATTAAAGTCACAATTGTTAAGTTACTGAAAATGATTTTCCATTCTGAAGAGAAATTACTTCTAAGATGTTTCTCCTTTCCATATTAAAAGTCAGACACTGCATAAGGATTAAATTGGATACA
This sequence comes from Scolopax mira, assembly GCA_004320125.1. NCBI lineage: Eukaryota > Metazoa > Chordata > Aves > Charadriiformes > Scolopacidae > Scolopax > Scolopax mira. Next base: position 97,511 of record BJBW01005165.1, on the reverse strand, counting down.
GTGTTTGATTCATAGATAATTGCATACAAGCTCTGCTAACTATGAATGTGTTAGATGATTGAAAGTATTTGCAAATACTTCAGCTAGATAATTTATAGAGAATGGGCTGTACACTTAATAATCAGTTCAACTATTCATTATAAATTTTTAATGATGTACTGTGTAATCACATATTATTATTCTTATATATATATATATCTCACTTTGGAGTAAATAAATTAAATTTACTGGGGCTTTGGCAAAATAAAATAATTTCTATAGATCATGTAGTAGTCTTCCAGTTCATTGAGAAGTCTTGAGACAAAATACATTACCAAAGGGAGGAAGTGTAATTATAGATCAGTGTGACCATTTTTGTAAAAATCATTTGTTTCACTTTATTTCCCATTCCTTGGGGAAATTATATGTTTATTTATAACATATATAACATAATGTATTTATTAATAAATATGACAACACCAATCTATTAGTTCTGTTTGTTGAAGGAGTATCATCCTTGCTTGCTTAAGAAATGTTACAGTACTGTGAATTATCCTGCATTTTTGCAAAATGCAAAAATGCACAGATCTATATTGACTAATAGGATGGACTCAAGTATGGGTTTGAGAAATTTTAATACGTTATTTTAGGAGTGAGCTTGTCATCTCTTTTAATAAAAGAGAAATTAAAAATTTATACCATTGTTAAAATTCTGCTGAACATGAAAAGTTTCCAAAGCTTGGGAAGAATGATATTTAGTTTTTCCCTAGGTCTTTTGCAGGTACCCTTAATATTTTTGAAACACATTTAAAGATTCATGAGTGTCTTACATCAGGAAAACTGTGGGTTCCTGTTTTCCTTCCACCACTTAGAATGCTTTTTAATTTACTCTTCTGACTATGACCACTGCCTAGAGCCCTGTCACAGTCTTTTTCATTTAAAGATGATTTTTTATTTAATTTTTGTTTTGCAGTCAAGAAACAGTCCTACAACAGAAACAAACTGCACTGGGATAAAGTCAGGTTTTGTTTTGGGTTTTTTTGCCATTTTCTTTAAAACCACCCCAGAAGGAAAAAAAAAAGGTAAATCCAATATACTGGGAAAGTATAAGCACATAGTAAATTCTTTAAAATAGTCAATATTCAAGTTCATAAAGGTGATGTTATTGATAACATGTATTTACTGTCCTGGAAGCTTTGGACAAGACTATGTGTCAAAAATTGTTCTGGAAGAAGAATGATTAATATTTGCAAAAATGCAGGAAAAAATGGTGAGAATCACCAAAAAGATTAAACAAAATGCTTTGTGCAAATAGAGAAAGAATACTTCTCTTTCTGCCACGAAGAATCAAGGTGTGAAACTCTACAACACCAGACAGCATGGGTCTCAAAACTAGGTACTTTAAAAAAGCAAGCAGAAGATTTCAGAAAAAAATCTCTTCTAGACTTATAAGGCACAAAAATGTCCCCCAGTTTTGTAAGCAGTTAGATGTAAAAGATAAGATTTAGTTAATTCCATCACTTCCTTATCAAGAATATCTAGCAAAAACTTCCTTTTAAGAGTTGATCACACTGTGAAATATTTCTGCTAGCATATTTTTGTATTGTCAGTGTGTTTATACCAAAAATCACTTTATTTTTCTTCTTCCGATTAGAAGGGAGATGTTGGAAATGTTTTCTGATTAACATTTTTGCTTGATAGAATCATCTTTTAATTCCTAATTTAGTGCTTATTTTTCTGCCACTATGACTGACATTTTTCTCCTCTAAATCAGTGAAAAAAATATATCCGTCTCTAGGAAAACCTGGTGAAAGTCTACTGGAACAAAAAGAGATACTTCTTGGAAGTTTCCTCCTCACCAACATTCATTCAGGTATGAGCCTATTTAAGAATTTTTTTCCTAAATTTCTGATGTTTCTGAGTCTCAGTTAGCCATTAGAAGGTCTGCTCCAGGAGTGTGGGAATGCATAACCATGGGAATTCATAGACATGACTCATTTCAAATGGCTTTTAATTCACCCAAACTCTTGAGCATCAGCCAATGTGCTCAGTGAGTTAATCCTCTTTGGCAGACAGCTGAGCTTCAAAGCAGTCCTTTATGCCACTGAGGACTGCTCATTTTCTAGTAGAGTAAGAGTTTCCCCTTAAGTCAAAGTGACTGTCATCACACCAAAATAATTTTTTTAAAAAGCAAATAAAGGCAGATTCTTCCAGTATTATAAAATTGGATTGATTTTGTTTCTATGTTGTATCTTTAATGCTAAAATTTATGCCAAAAATTATGGAGTCTATGTGAAAGATCATTCCTACTCCTGTTTGCATTTGTTTACCTGCTCTATGAGAAACTAAGATCTAGAAAATCTGTTTCCTGTTTGAGCAAGCAGGATTCTTAACATCAGCTGAAATTCCTAATTATAGTGCATTTATAGCCCTGGTTTGAGGTAAGAGGGAGATAAAGAGGGGAACTTGGCCTTATTCTGACATATACAAATATAACGGGGGAAAAAATGCTTTCACTGTGTCTACTTACCTCTTTGTCAAAGTATAAATATAACAGCTTTAAGGAGAATGGAAGGAGAAGCTTATATTTAAATGCAAGCTTCACTACTGTTTTTACTTAATTAAGGGTGCCCTTTCAGGGGGAGTACAAAGAAAAAAGGAAAAAGAGGAATTATGAAAGAGTGACATAGTTCATTACAAATTTACATGTGTAGATTCTAATTTCAGTTTGCACCTAAAAAGAAAAGATACATATATTTTATTTGGCTTTTTCTGACTAGTGCAATTAAATGTGAATCTTATCACCCTCAAAAGTTCTGTTGTGATGATAAAAGCACCTTGAATTGAAATAATATTTGCTTAATATTGAATTGACCTGTTCATAACTTTTCAATACCTGTTAAAAAAAAAAAGGGCAGAGTGCAGAGGGAAGCTTTTATAGCTTTGTACAGCACATAGAGTTTTCTCCATTACACTTTTCATGAACATTTTTGTTTCTATTAAAAAATAGTTGGGATTAAAAATGTCAATGCACTGATTTTTACAGGTGCTATACAGCTTACCCATATGAAGTTCATACTAGTTTGCATTCTATGTTATTTAGTTCAACAGTAACAGCCCCCTCTGAGCTTCCACACTTTTACTCACTTTTTTTAGCATCTATGAGTGCAAAGTACTTAAATTACTTCTTTTACATGCAATAGAAACCATAAAGTTAGGCACTACTTGTGTTGAAGAGTAAACATGGGAATACTTTCTTACTTGTTCACACTAAGAAAATGAAACAGCTTGACAAGTGTCTCCCAGCATCCTGAGACCAAATGTTTATACACATTTGTACAGAAGGAGTACAATCTAACAGAAATAGGTTTTTCTAGAGCTAAAAAGCATGTTGGCTCTCAGAAAGGCTCCAGAAATCAACAAAATAAGAAGATTGAAGACTAAGGAAGTCTTCAACTGACTGATCAGTACTTTCACCAGGTAAACTGGTAAAGTGCAACCCACAGTCATCTGGGTACGATACCTTGATTGCTTGGCTTCCTATGAGCATCTGGGCTGAGTGACCCCAAAATCATATGACCTCACATATCTTCAGAGTTTTGAAATAAACTAGGATGTTGGTGGATGAAAAGCTGAACATGAGCCAACAATGGTCATTGGCAGCCCAGAAAGCCAACTGCATGCTGGGCTGCATCAAAAGAGTGGGACCAGCAGGTTGAGGGAGGTGATTCTGCCCCTCTACTCTGGTCTAATAAGATTCCATCTGGAGTACTGTGTCCAGCTTTGGAGTCCTCAGCACAAGAAGGACATGGACCTCTTGGAGTGAGTCCAGCAGAGGGCCACAAAGATGATCAAAGGGATGGAGCACCTCTGTTATGAAGACTGGCTGAAGGATTTGGGCTTGTTCAGCCTGGAGAACAGAAGGCTCTGGGGAGATCTTACAGCAGCCTTCTGGTATCTGAAGGGCAACGACAAGAAAGCTGGAGAGGGACTTGTTACAAGGTCATGGAGTGGTAGGTTGAGGGTTAATGACTTCTTTAACCTGGAAGAGGATAGCTTTAGATTAGATACGAGGAAAAAAATGTTCACGGTGAGGGTGGTGAGGTTCTGGAACAAGTTGCCCAGACAAGTTGTGGATACCCCACATACCCCCTCTCCTGGAAGTGTTTAAGGCCAGACTGGGCCTGGAGGGGGCATGGAGTAACTTGATCTGGTGAGAGGTGTTCCTGCCCATGGCACTGAGTTTGGAACAAGATAACCTTTAAGGTTCCTTCCCATTTAAACCATTCTATGATTACTCACTGTTGAAAAAGACATGATCTCTCCTGAATGACAGAGAACTACTCAGACAGAAGCGTAAGTTTGCTTTTACTATACACTTCCTGTAAGTATATTATTCGATTATAGTAAGTATAGCTCAAAGTGCTGATAAACCATAATGACAATTAATTGTCTTTCCATTTTTGTCAAGAAAATACATTTAAGGACAAAAATTCATACTTAAAGGATGGGACATTTCAACACATAAAAACATTTCAACAACATAAAACACACAACCCAGAATTTGAATAACTATGGGCTTCTTTGAAAATGTTACACTTTAGTGTCTAGAAAGAAACAAGAGAGAAGAAGGACTGTACTCAGACACAGGATTTACTGAGATACACACAAGTCAAATCTGGTTGGTAAGAAAGAATACTGCATGATAATCAGCTTAAGCTTCTGACTTCTCATTTTTGCAGATAATGTTCTTTAGTTCCTGCTCCAAGAACACTACTAAGCATTTCAGCAGAAAACATTTCAACCTTATAGCACACAACAGGGATTTGATTTTGACATGACTGTTCTCAAGCTCATTTACTTTTTGAGAGAGATTTTTTCCTTAAGTTTGTCTAGTAAAGAATATTGAAAACGTTTGTTTTTAATTAAGTGTGAACCTCCACTGTTTACAGCAGCCAAAGTGAAGACTGACACCCCTAGGAATGTCCTTTCCAAAAGGTGTCCGACTTACATGTAATCTGGTAAGAAATCACACTTCCCAAAAGCAAGCCTTTAGAGCTTCATTCTAAGGTCATTCAAAGACATTACATACAATTTCCTTCATTTTGAGGGTTTTTTTTATAGCTGCTATAAGGCAAGTATGTCCTTGTATTACTTATTGCTTGTGTTGCAGCAGCATCTGGATAACCCAGCAATCCTCATTAACAAGTTATGAACCTTTGGGAACTGAGAGGTCATAGTTTGGTTCACCAAGAGATTATAAAAATACCTATCTCTACCATGATAAAGAATAAAGAAACATGGAGGGGATGACCTGTTTTCTGCTAGTTTGACACTGGATTTACTCTATATTCAGTCATCATAAAACCCAGGCAAAGGCAACACATGCTCTTAGCCTTAGAGCTCTGACAATTTCTCTACAAGTCATTTATTTTTTCAACTATACAATTGCTTACAAAGCTTAAAATACAAAGCTTAAAAGCTATTTGACATTGCTGTGGCCATGCCTTCAGAAAGACTTCTGTCCCCTGCTCCCCATGGCACATGCAGCCCAGCACCCAAGTTCCCTTCAAGTGCCTCCTCCCTCCCACAGTGTTGGCCCCTGTGGGATCCCAGACCACACAGGGCCCCTTCCCAGTATGTTCTACTCCCTGCTTTCCTACTTCACTGCATCTCTCCCCAGCCCCTCACTCCCACCACCACTGCTCCAGTGCAGCCCCCTGTTATCCCAGCCACAAGGAACAACGCCCGCTCAGCCCAGTGCCAACTCAAGCTTCCCCCTTTCGCCTTTTCTCATGGGTATGCTCATCAGGAAACTGTGGTCATTAATCAAAAAACTGCCATGGGAGTGTTGGCTTGCACACTACATAATACATATAATTTCAGCTAACATAAAATAAATTTCCAGTTGAAATGATTTTTTTTTTTTAATAAAAAGTTGCAGTTTTCCAGCAATGCAATGAGCAGTAAAATTTTCCTCAAGTGATTTTTAGCTACAAAATGAGAGAAGTTCAGCATCACACTCATCAGTCAAGTTTTTTTCCCTCCTGAATCATCCACTCTTTATTTATAGCATTTCAACACACACTCTGTCACACACATTGATGTGAGAATGAAATGTTTTTCACGCCACTGTCCTCCTTTCTGATTAGTGCAGCAGATGCACTACATGTTGACCTGCTCCATGCACAAGTGTAAACTCTGTTTCATCTGAGTTGCATGGAAAGTGGCTTCCTCTTCTGTTTTTATAAATAATTTGATCTCAGGTTCATGAAAACATGGATGGAAACAAGCTACCGTACCAGAAAGAATAAAAACATATCCTTATCTATAGTTCAATAACTCAACAAAAAGATGTTTTGGAAAACATATCAAAATCCACTGAAGGTTAGAAAAGGAAACAAAAAAGCATAGAATAATTACAAAACTGCATTGAAAAGGACAAAATAAATGAGCTTAGAGAGAAAGCAGAAAAATGTGAGGATAGAAGCAATCTGGACAAAACTGGGGGGGAAAAAAAAGAAAAATATTCCTTTTAAGGCTATTTAGAAAGTAGGGAGTCAAAACAGCCCTTTTCTTATATCATTTCATCATCTGGAGAACACAGAGCTTGTCAGGCACCAGAACAACTGACAGAGCTGTAGATTCTGCCCATTCCTAAGCAAACAACTCAAAAGTAGCACCTCAGTTGCACTCTGCCAGCTTGATTGAATGTCTTTATATGTTCTCATAAGTATAGTTCAAAAGGAGAGGCTTAACTTACACTACTGACACAAAGACTTAAGAACTGATGGGAAGACTCGAAGACTTTGGTGTGCGTGGAGACAGGCTTTGCAGAGGAAATGTGCTTGAAGATAAGTCACATGCAATAACGTATGCGAAGTTTTGTAAGGATCATGCTTATACAAGGAGGGGACTGCAGCATGCATATATGGGTCATGATACTTCTTTTTATGGCTCTGTAAGTCTTTACTCCTCATCTATCTTCGATGCAAACCCTGATGCAATATCTAAAGGAACACCATTGTATCTTTTTCTAAAAGGTGTGAATTCTCTATTTGCTTTAAATTAAAATGGCTCTCCAAACCCTAATATGAATGAATCATGTATGTCTGTGTCACTGGGCGCAGAGGATATTAATCAATGATTTTACCATGTTACACTGACAAATGGAATACATAAAATGATCTGAATAGTGTTCTTATAATCACTGTTAGCATCATCTGCTCTATTTGATCACTTAGGTGTATTTCATATAGTGGTGGTCTGTGGTTATGTGCAACTTGTTCACTGAATCATAGACAATAAGAAGCTTCACTTTACCAAAAAGTGAGCAAACCGAGCCTGTCATTCTGATTAACAAGACTGTTTTTCTGACTATTTCTAATTAGCGGACACTTTAACTCCACTTCATGGACTTTAATTGAGCAGTGGAGAATGCGTCTTACTTCAGTGTCACTGAAAATAATAGAGATGCAGCCAAGTAAGAGTCACAAACTGTGCTTTTACATTTAGAATAGCTAATGAACTCTTTTAATATATGAATTAGTTAGGCTGATTCCTTATTATAAAAATGTCTGTAATATTTTCACAGTTTTTCCTCAGAAAAGTAAGAGTTAAAAAATAAAGTAGCCTTATGGATATACACTGTATCTTTAGTAGACAATGTAAAAGACAAAAGCATTCAGGAGAGCTGGCAGATTATAAAGGATACTATAAGAAAACATGACAAGAAATTTTCTCTCAAAGTAGTGAAAAAGACAAGAAACAGCAAAACTAAACTATGACCACATTTCAAAGGACGTGTAACTCCAAAAGTCAAAATCTAACAAAAAAGCTAGTAAGGGAAGACAAAAGAATAATGCAGGCATGTAGAATATATACCATATGGATGGGGGCATGATTTACTACTGGCCAAAGATATTAAGCATAAGAAGAATAACATTCTACTGCATTTACAGAATCAGGAAAGAGTAAAAGGAAAGTATATGATTGTTGATTGTGGAGAATGACAGCAAATAAGCACTGAAAGAGAAAAATCTAAAGTATTAAATGCCTTGTGACTAGACTTTTGAAAACACAAATAATTACAGAATTGATTTTAACACCAAGATAGGAGCACAAGAAAAGATTGTTAAGCAAAGTCTAAGTTAAAAAACAAACCAATTCATCTTAGTATAAGGATATCTAAATTTATTGAGAACAAACTAATAGAACTATATGGAAAAGAGGCAACTGTTAAATCATGGTCATAGAATCACAAAATAGAATCACAGAATGGTTCAAGATGGAAGTTGAGTTGAGTTGCAAGATGCAAGATTGAGTTCCAAGCCCCCTGCCATGGGCAGGGACACCTCCCTCTAGACCAAGTTCTTCAAAGCCCCATCCAGCCTGTCGTTGAACACCTCCAGGGATGGGGCATCCACTACTTCCCTGGACAACCTGTTCCAGTGCCTCAAGGCATTGGAAAGAATTTTTTCTTTCCACCCTCACAGGAAAGAATTTTTTCCTAATATCTAGTCTAAATCTACCTTCTCTCAGTTTAAAACCATTACCCCTCATCCTATCACTACACTCTCTGGCAAAGAATCCCCCTCCACCTTTTTTATTGCAGCGTGCAACTTGATTTCAGGTTAATGATGTTGCTGCATGAAGAGCAGACCTCGGTCAAGAAACTATTATCAGCAGTATTATCTGGAAAACAAGGGAAATAACCAATGTGCCATACAGTGGCAAAGCACCAGATGAGGTGCTGCCTCAGGTTTTGGCCCTGTGCTTGATAAATTGAGAGAATCCAGAAAAAAAAAATTATGACGAGGGACTTGATAAGAGGAAATGTTAAAGAGTCAGCCTTGTTTTGTCTGAAAAATGGAAATATGCCATCAGAAATGGTAATGATGTTCCAATTCCTGCTGGAATAAAGGGATGAGAAACCACTCTTTCACCATTTGGAACAGGTATCAGAACAATCAGCTCAAAATGCAACAATAACAGATTAGGTGAGGAAAGTAAAAAAAAAAAAAAAAAACACAAACCAAACAAAACCAAACAAATAAAAATACAACCCAGTGTTGTATTTCATCATGCATTTGGACAGAAGTCCAAACAACCCAGTAGTCCATTTCCAGTATTGAGTACTCCGTGCAAAAAAGTGTAAGGGCTGTTCCACAGTTATTCCACAGTTACTTTACTCCTTTTATAGACTTCCAAATTTTGGGTAAAAAATGCAGCTAGAAGACGGAAAGAATATTCTTGTTTTAGGACTGCTTTAGCAATTTAAATCTGCATTTGTAATAATTGAGATAAACAAGCATAACGTGCCTTTTGCAAGGCAACCATGACTTCCAGACAGTGGACACTCCTTAAACTGAAACTAAAATATTAAAATATCATTGTTTTGTGTCTATTTTATCAACACACTTTAATATTACCCACTATGCAAAAATTTGCATTTTTTTTTTTTTCTGGCAGATCTATTTTTGAGAAACACTTTAAGAACTTTTTCAAGCCATTGCACAGCAAGAAGACTACTATACAGTTGCCATCATGGAAACATGGTGAAATTACTCACACAGGCTAAGTGTTGCAATGGATGGCTATAAGCCTTTCAGATGGGACAGGTAAGGAAGTAGAAGCAGTGGGGTAGCCTTTGTGTTAGGAAATATTTTTGATTGTCTAGAGCTTAATGAAGGTGGTGATAGGGTTGAGTGTTTAAGGTTAATAGTCAGAGGGAAGGCGAGTAAGGTTGATATCGTGGTGGGAGTTTGTTATAGACCGCCCAATCAGGATGAAGAAGGGGCAGACAACTCAGGAGGACTACAAGGAGGTCCTGAACTTCCTAAAAGGGCCAAAACCCAGCCAGAATTTAATGTGGCTACTGCCAGATATATTTGCAACATGAAGCAGGATAAGGAGATGCTCCCTCTTTTATTGAATGCAAGGAGAAACATAGTGACAAAGGATAAGGAAAAAGCTGAGGTACTTAATGCCTTTGTTGCCTCTGTCTTTCATAGAAAGATCGGTTGTTATCCATGTATCCAGCTCTCCTGAGCTGAAAGACAGTGATGGGGAGCAAAATGAAGACCCCATAATGCAAGGGGAAATGGTTAGTGATCTGTTATACAACTTAGACACATAAAAGTCTATGGGGCTGGATGAGATCCACTCAAGCGTACTAAGGGAGCTGGCAGAAATGCCACCAAGCCACTTTCCATCATTTATCAGCAGTTCTGGTTAACCAGGAAGGTCTTAGTTGACTGGAGGTTAGTGAATGTGACATCCATCTACAAAAAGGCTGGAAGGAGGATCAGGGAACTACAGACCTGTCAGTCTGACCTCAGTGCTGGGCAAGGTTAATGGAGCAGGTCATCTTGAGTGCAATCACATAGCATATACAGAACAACCAGCTGACCAGTCCAAATCAGCATGAGTTTATGAAGAACAGGTCCTGCTTGACAGACCTGATCTCCTTCTATGACAAGGTAACGTACTTCGTGGATGAGGAAAAGGCTGTGGAAGTTGTTTACTTGGACTTTATTAAAGTCTTTGATACCAGTTCCTACAGCATTCTCCTGGAGAAACTAGCCACTCATGGCTTGGATGGGTCCACTCTTCACTGAGTTAAAAACTGGCTGACTGGCCGGGCCCACAGAGTGGTGTTGAATCTAGCTGAATCCAGTTGGTGGCCAGTCACAAGTAGTTTTCCCTAGGACTCAATACTGGGGCAGGTTCTGTTCAACATCTTTATCAACAACCTGAACGACGGTATCAAGTGCACCCTCAGTAAGTTTGGAGATGACATCAAGCTGGATGGGAGTGTTGATCTGTTTGAGGTTAGGAAGTCTTTACAGAGGAATTTGGACAGGCTGGATTAATGGGCCAAGGGAAACAGTATGAGATTCAACAAGGCCAAGGGTCAGGTTCTGCACTTGGGTCACAACAACCCCATGCAGTGCTACAGGTTTGGGGAAGAGTGGCTGGAGAGCTGCCTGTCAGAAAAGGACCTGGGGGGGTCAGTGAATACGAAGCCGAATATGAGCCAGCAGTGTGTCCAGGTGGCCAAGGAGGCCAATATCACCCTGACTTGTATCAGAAACAATGTGGTCAGCAGGGTTAGTGAAGAAATTGTCATGCTGTACTCGGAACTAGTGAGGCCCCGCCCCGAGTACTGTGTCCAGTTTTGGGCCCCTCACTACAAGAAACACATTGAGATGATGGAGTGTGCCCAGAGAAGTGCAATGATGGTGGTGAGGGGTCTGGAGCATAAGGAGGGGCAGCTGAGGAAGCTTGAGCTTTTTAGGCTGGAGAAAAGGAGGTTGAGGAGAGACCTTTTTGCTCTCTACAGCTCTCTGAGAGGAGGTTGTAGTGAGGGTGTTAGTCCCTTCTCCCAAGTAACAAGTGATAGTACAAAAGGAAAAGGCTTCAGGTTGCACCAGGAGAGGGTTAGAGTGGCTATTAGGAAAAATGTCTTCACCAAAAGGATTATCAGGCATTGAAACAGGCTGTCCAGGGAAGTGATTGACTCACCATCCCTGGAGATACTTAAAAGATGTAGATATGGTGCTTAGGTTTAGTCCACCACATGGTTTAGTGGTGAACTTGGCAGTGATAGGTTCACAGTTGGACTTGACAGACTAAACAATTCTGTGATTCTATGATTCTATTCTAACAACAGTTAGAGTGAGTGACTTCATTGTGAGCCTAAGTAAGAAAAACATTTCACAAACTGCCCAACAAGTGGGGCACATTTATGGTAGGGGTAGGAATTCTAGAAGACAAACAAAAAAAACCAGAATAAATCAGGAACAATTACCATTCTGACTACAAATACTTACATATGAAATAGTTCAATTATTAAACTCTTAATTCTATTCTATTTTCTCCCAAATTCTGCACCACTCCCCCATAAAGTATTAAATTTACCCATAATGAGGTAACACATAAAAGTAATCTCCTGATGCAAAATTTTTATTAATACAATAATTCTTTCTAAGGTCATTAAAACTGGTATTTCCTCTATGCAATTAAGGAACAGCTTCTTATTTATGTAATACACTCTCGTAATTTTCTGCTTAGCCCAGCTTAGCAAAAGTGTTCCTCATGCAAACTCCAAGATGATTGATCATTATGAAGCAAATAATACAGTATCTCCCATCTGCATTGCTTACTCTAGACAGTGTTCTTCTTGAAAGCAGAGACTCAGCCATTTCTACATTACAACACAGGATGCATTGCAGTAGAAGGGGATGCCTGTTGGAAAAAAAATAATGGCAAAAAGGAAGGATTATCTGGAAATACCTCTATTTCCAAGAAACAATAGGAAGCTCCACTTGCTGAGCACATCAGTTAGAAGTAAGTTTCATAGAACCATCAGACTGCAAATAAAATCTGCTGAAGATGCTGAGCCTTTAGTAGACATGCTTTAGTGAGTTATATAGACAAGCAGATATCAAGACAAATTCTAAATTAGCTAAATATCAGTCTTTATGAGTCAGATATTCCTGAATCAATTACTTGAGGGATCTTTATATCAATTAAAAGAATTTGAGGAAGGGAAGTAAAGGAAAGAATTGGGATATTTAGCTTGCAAATGACAGGTTGTCAAGTAGAGGCACGTTACAGGGAGTGAGAGAGAAAGGCAAAGAGAAGGAAGCCCCATCCCCATACTTTTTTTGTGGGTTACCCAAAAGGGACTACAGTCATCCCAGCCCTGTTCCTCCAGAGTCAGTGAAGAAATTTCCAGTGACTCTGCAGAGTACTGGCCTAGACTTGCATAAAATCCCTAGCTATTGTTAGATTCCAGACTAGTCTGAGGACTAAATTAGACAAGTCAAGAGCAAGACTCCTGAAATTTCCTACTTTTGCTCAAAAAGATCAACCAAGAAAACAAGACTTTCCACCACTAGTTTTGGCAAGATTAAGAGTGTTTAAAGAACAACAAAAAGTTATTATCTGTATCATATATTAGAATTAAAATGTCTTCATGCAGTTTTGTTAAAGTTATAGTAAGTATAGAATCCATTGCTTTGCAATGGCATTTTCTTAATCAAACACCATAGACTCCACTCAGCAATATAGTCAGTCTTTACAGGGCCAAAGGAATTAAAGATGCCGATGCCTATGATGCCGATTGGCAATGACTCAACTTTTCAAAAACATCTACATTAATTAAACATTTAATTCTCATTTTCTCCTGAAACATATTTCACATAGCATCCTCTCAATTCTGCAAGACATGATCTTAGTATATACACTTGGCTGGATTTTGGTTCAGGCATTTTTATGTCATCCCAAATGAAGTAAACTTATAATCCCCTACCACATACACATCAGTATATTTTGGGTTTTCTTTCAGCTGCCTTCAAAGACAGCTTTCTGTCCAGTGAATAGTAATAATAAAGGAAAAATAACAATCTAAGCTCATGAAAATATCTCTGTAGACTAGGATCGCATTTAGCTTTGATAAGAAATGGCATATAAAGCTTAACTAGTGAGGCTTGTAGACTTTCCGAGACATAAAAAATATAATATTGGGTGAAAAAGAACATGCACAACGATGAGAAACTAGATGGATTCCGACTTTGAGTAATTATTTCATGCTTAGGGCCTGATCCCTTTCAGCGGGGAAAAATATTAATGGAGCATATCATTTACATGATAAGAAGATTAATATATTCAGTTAAAGGTGGTAATGCTTAAGGGAATAGTGGGAAGCTGTGTGATGCTCAAGCTCTATAAAAGCACCTGAGAGGTTTAAAACCTGATCCAAGTTAGTGCAGTTAGTGAATCTGTAACAAAACCTTTTAAGACTGTGGTAGTAATGTATGTGAGCGATTTTGAATTTAAGTCAAAATGAGATGTATCTTGTCATGCTGCTATGTGTATCAGAACAGCTCCTACAGCACTGAACCAAGACCGGTGTCCACTGATCTTTCCACTGGACAAGAATTTATTTCCCACTTCAGGATATTGGCAATCTGAGTCATACCTGGTTTGTAACAAGATAATTCAAATAGATCATGAGTCATCATCTGCACCATCAAGAAGTTTGCCCTCCTGGGCCTCCTACATTTGCCTCCCAAGTGCAACCACTCAAATATTAATGCAATCACAAACTGCTCCTGACTGCCCCTATTGCAGGAGGCTGCAGCCATCAACACATGGCTATAGTGCTTCTCCACCCCAATTCTTTTATAATAATCTAAAGGCTGTCCTCAGTTTGCTGAGGGAGGAATAAATTTAGCAGGTGCTTATGAATCAGCAACATATTAACTATGGCAGGACCACACTTCCAGAATTGCCATGTGTTGTTGTAGAGAATAGAGGGAAATAATCTATTGTCTTTGCAGGAACAAACAGAAAAATAATGTTTCTCCTGCCTGATCAGGAAAGCGAGGACTACCTAATATCTGTTCACATTACTGACTACAATAACAGACTCTGAGCATCTGTATAGTTAAGAAATGAGTTTAGTTTATTTTTCTATTTGTCTTAGGATATGCAAAACGGGATCTCTAATTAGGAAATGGCTTTATAACATTCTTAACAATTCCTGTGCTCTTGTCCTTGCTAATACAAAATGTTACCATAGAAACAAAATTAATCAACAGTCCTCTGTGCACTTCAGAAAACAATCAGTTCTGCTAAATTATTACTGTTTCAAATTAATGAACTGCCAATCTCTCCTCAATGGATAACATTTCTAGATAGTGGTCAATGAACCATTTGCAAATACAGAGAAGTTATATGTTCTTCCTGAACTGTTTCTTTTATTCCGCCTACCAAATGTTTTAAAGCAAATAAACATTACCTAAATGAACAGCTCCACTCCCGAAACTTTAAATTCTCAATTTCAGTGGAATAAAAAAGTCCTCTGGGTTACTTTTTTGAAGTCACACAGTTAGGTATGTCTGTTTAAACTGAGCCTGTGTGGTTGCCCTTCATTCAGCAAGGGGAACAATGACACATGTTGATGACAGATGTTGCTGATGAAAAAAATATAAGCTCAGTAAAAGGAGGATAACTTTTCTTTGTTTCTCAGCAGATCCTTCCAAACCTAAAGAAAGGTATCATCCTTCTTGAAGGATGACAAACGAATGTTATCCTAACATTTTTTTTAGATTTTAATGTAATGACAAAAAATTAGCTATGCATTAACCTTCCAGTATAAGTGTGCTTTAAATTTGTGGACTAAATATTGTAATTCTGGCATGTACATGGAATTATTTTGTGAAGGTTACATTAGCAAGTCCCCTATCTTGGTCTAGGTTAAGTAAAATGCTACATTAAAAGTAGGAAGGCAAAAATCTTGTCAAAAGTTATGATTATTTCAATTGTGCTAACTCCAGTAACTAGTGACTTTAATGTTGTAGACATTCAATGTAGACATTCAATGTCTACAACCTCTACTTTCGTGATTTTAATTACAGTTGGACGATACTTATATTCACATCTCAGTAGTCAATTTAGTCCTGTACAGATGATATAGTAGATCAATTTATATATGTGAGACCAACAGCATCACTTGCTTGGAGTAAAATATGGCAAGATTAAACAGATAGCTACTTAGCCTAAATTAATATTTCAGGTTTTGGATAACAGAGAGTCACAATTTTCTGAGATGGACTTTAGAACTGACTTATCATTTTTAATAGCTACTGCTGTATCTACCTGCTAGCCTCTTTTCTATGGATCTTTCCAACCACCACTAAGAAATTAAATTTGCAAGGATGGCATGAGGTAAAATAACATTCCTTTTCTTATTTTAAACTAGATATTCCATAAGTTTATTTTATATTTTTGAAGGCATAGTATCACAATAAGTAATAGATTATCCACTATTTTAGTTAGAGAATTAAAGCCATCAAGGCTTTTCAACAAAGGCACAGGTTATTTTTGTAAACAAACAAATGAGAAAGAAGTTTGCAAGAGGAATAATCCATCACAGTATATGGCACCACATCTCAGAGTAGATGTTGAAGTTATTTTTGGAAGTTCTTCATATTTCTAGATCCAATGTGCAGTGGCAGTTCCTCGCCCCCCACCCCCACCCCCCACCCTCTAAAAAAAAACCCAAAACCAAAATATTGAAATTAAGAAAGCAGATACTGAGAAAAAGACAGAAAGTATACTTTTGCTGTTGCTCTTTGGTATACCCACAACATTTTTAATGCAACAATTGGCACCGATTGCCAAGAGAACAGACAGACAATAGAAATTGGTTATTTTGTCCCTTTTCCTGGAGACAGAGTGGTGGGCTACACAGCCTGCTGCTCTGATTCAGCAGACATTCCTTGTGCAACCATGTGTATAACTGCATGACTAACACCTGTTTCACCTCCCTCTTTTAGTGTCACCAGATAATTGTGAAGAGCTGTCTGTAAGTGAATAAATGTTGGGGGGAAAAAAGGGTGGGGGATAGAAGATTCTTTAACTACCAGTCATGCAGAAGCAAAATTGAAAAATAAGAAAGGAGCCATAGTCAGTGAGAAGATTTGCAGGTTTCAAAAATAAAACAGTCCAGTGAAAATCAGCAGGTTTATTTTTCTTAATGTGAAAGAACAAACATTCAAAATTACTTCTTTCTGAAAAAAAAAATATGCTTTTGACAAAAACATCATTCCATAAAAAGTAATTTGATCAGCTTCATTCACTGTATTAACTGACTGAAATTGTATCTCCTTTGCAGAATGGCTGCTTTCAGCCAGGCCTAAAATAGCAAAACTGTCAAAACATGACAAATCTCGCTTTTGCTTGTTGGCTTTCATTTGTAGTTTCTCAGTGCTGTTATATAATGAGTTCAAACACTCCAGGAGGGGAACAAATGTTGTTGATAAACAGGTATTGGCTTTGAGATACAAGTTATAATATGATTAACTTTTTTGCCACTCCTCAGTTTTACAATAAAAAACATCATTTTGCAAAATTTAAGTTTTGAATCAAATTTATTTTCCCCCAAAAGGTGCTAGTCTCATCCATTTAAGTTGACCAAATACACCCATTGAATACTAAATGGAAGACAGTCAAAGTAAACGGTTTGTGAATTGCCCATAAAATAACCTCTGCTAGTTGGCAAATACATAGCAATAGTAAAACACATTTGCAGAAATTAATGTCCTTCCCTCATGAAGTTAATGGGGCTCAACAGACACTGTTCACGTGGGCAAAGCTTGTGAATCACCAGGAGCAGATAAAAAGGAGCTAGCTGCTTCATGAATATTGTCTGCAATAAGTAATTCAGTCAACTACATTTACGACCACCCATGAAGCAAATGTGTTACGAACTGATCAACATTAAATTGCTTTCCCTCCCTGCCCCCACTGATAGTCAAAGAATATTGGTGAAGTCATATACTGCAACTTTTAATGTTTATTTAATTAGCAAGTGCTCCACTTGCTAATTGCAGGATTCCCTTCATGAATCAAGGTAAGAAGACTTCTCTTTAAGTCCCATGAAGAGGATGGTTCATTTCCAATGTACGTTCACCAAGTTAAGCCAACTTCATCCCAAGAGAGCAACTCTTCTTTTCAAAAAACTCAATTAATGGGTAAATTACTAAATGGGTAATGTGATACGCAATGACAAGAGTCAATTGGAGTATATGAGTGTCATGTGTGGACAGAAATGGGATTTAGTAAACTAACAGATTAGTTTGGTATTAAATTTACATCTCATGCCTCCAGCAAGCAAAGATGTAACCAACTATCAATAAGGAAAAATGTTTTTGACAGGCCCACAATGTGTAGGATTTTGTGTGTGAGTAACAGTCCAATAGCACAAGTATTGGCTTTTAGGGTGGAGAAAATGTCAAAAAAAATTCAAAGATCTTAAGTAAGTTTTGCAGTCTAGACCTCTAAAAAAAACCCCAGAAAGACACTAAATCAAAGAAGGAGGCACTTAATTAAAAAATATTTGGCAAAACTTTTTGTTTTCTTTCTTTTCTTTCTTTATAATTAGTGTTTTGAAGATTGTAAGGAAAAAGATTTGCTTTGTTTTGCTACTAAAAACATCAGTTTTTCAGAAACTTTTAATGGGAAACACATTGTCCCTTGACCAAAAAGTCCTCAGATCACCATGTAAATGTGTAGCCAAGCAAGGTCCTACATGTTCCTCTGACCTTGTGGGAATTACTTCATAAGAGTTAGTCAGGCAACCATTCACTCAGGTTGGTCCCCAATCAGAAAAGCACAAGGAAAGTAAAAGTAGTTGAGATGTGGGGAAAAAAAAAAAACAGAGAAAGGCATAGTTCTCATCTCAGTTTTGCTTCAGAGATAATTTCCACCATGATGGTATTTTGTCAAAGTGAAATGCCGAATATGCAACAAGAGTGCAAAACTCACTGGACACCAAACCTAATCAGAAAGTCACAAGCTTGAGACTGCTAACATGGGACCACTTCAGCTTAAGCTGGTGAATTTGAAAGTGAGTCCCTTGTATTTCAACTATTTAGAGATCTTGTTAGGTCACACAGAGAAAAAATCAGGAAGGCAAAATTCTCCTGGAATTCCCCAACCCCATTCGTGCATGGTTGGGAAAGTCCAGGAGAGGTCACATCCACAGTATGCCACCACGGCTGGGAAAACCCAGGAGAGATCATACCCATGGTATCCCGCCTTAGCCATCTGTTGGGGAAGACTTTGCCAGGGCTAGACAGGCATAGAGGTGACCAAAACACTGGGTGGTGATCAATCTGGTCTTAAGGACAAGCACTTCCTGCTTTTGTTAGCATAGAATAGTAAATGCTTGACCTTTCATAGCATCTTTTACTGAAACGTGTTGGTTTTAATTAAATGGCCTTAGTTAAGCTGTCAGCCAATGCCAGGGGCTGATTAAATTGCATTTAACATTTTTGGCTGATCAGGTAAGTAAGCTTAATAATCTTTTATTTAGGGGATTTGTGGAATTGAAAGGCTGGATTTTTGGTTGGTTTTTTTGGGGGGGGAGGGGAGATTTCTGATATTGGAGGATTGCATCAGAGACCTGTCATACCTCTGAGTATCTGAGGGGAGAGCGTCCTTCTCCATCTGCCTTGTTGTCACCCTGGGAGT
>BJBW01005165.1:68091-78386 GCA_004320125.1 Scolopax mira | reverse complement strand
ACTGGAGCCAGGCAGAGTGATTAGTGAGATTTTGACTTAAAAACAGCTACAAATTTTGTCTTTCAGACACAAACAGCTGTGGAGGTTTTATGGTTTTTGGAACAAAAAGGTTAGAAGCAGATGAAATGTGGGGAAAAAATATCTAGTTCCCATTCCCTGAGGGCGCAGCCACATGGGTAGTGGATTTGGCATTGGATACAGCTGGAAGGTGAAAATGAGAAACTGGAGTCAGATACATTTTAAATTTACCTCTTTATTACTTGCACAAAACTGGCAAAGTTTGGGTCTTGGATTTTCAGCAGGACTGATGAAATTCATGAAAGCTTGGAACAGGCAAATGTTACCAACTCAAATAATTAAATAAGGTCTGGAATTAACTGGAATTTGTAATAAACAAGAAAGAATGCATCTGGCTTCTAGCCATTAAATGTGAAATAATTACTACATTAAAGATAGAAAGTTTGTCTTTTAATGCTGCAGGTTCCCTCTCCAATTACATCTGCTTAACATAATTTAATAGATAACGAGTTAGTATTTGCATATGAGAACAGTTAAGATGCAGGAAACATTTATTTAATATTTTTCCCCTCCAGTGAAGGCTTTTCTAAGCTTTTAGGATGTCAGTAGGTTTAAATTAAAACCACTTGTTGAATCCTTACCCCATCTGTATCTCAGGGTGTTTTAAAAAGTTTCATAAACTCTCCTAGAAATATGTTGTGAGTCTTTACAGCAAGCTCTGCTGGGAAGGCAGAGGGGAGGGCAGTGGTGCTCTCACTAGGTGGGACAGCATCCCAGAGGGCTTTTGAGAATTGCTACACTCCGTATTTTTCAGGATAAAGGGCAATTTTCCAAAAGTCTGTGGGAACCTGGTGAGAGCCAGCCCAGCTGGAGCAGGCTAGCCCAGGAGGTGCTGCCTCTTAAAGCCTCCCCTTGGATGATTATCTCACCAGGTGACACAGGAGCCTATTCTTGGGAAATTTTGACTTCTGCCTTGCTGGGTGATGGGGTCAGTGCCTGCAGAGCTGGGAGTCGGAGCTAGAAATTGAAATCTGGAATTGAGATTTAAATGAAAACCATGAAATTAATAGAATACTATGCAATACTTTGAAAAGGAAAACATATACTACTTTAGATCAACCTGCAAATCAAACTTATCCTATGGCTGCAAGCACTAGTTTAAATATGTTTTAATTTTCCTGCTATTGTGTCATTTCAGGGTAGGGTTATCTATATCTTTGTCTGAAATTGGTTGGATCAATACTAAAGGTCTCTGCTATTTCAGAATTCTGGGAGTGTAATGTTTATTTTGGGAATAATCACAAAATGTCTGAGCAGCTCCCCCTTTCCTCTCCCCCTCAAATTGCTTGTACGTGGTCTAAATATAATTCAGGTTCCACAAAAGATTTTGGTTTTCATTTGAAAGGGGAAAAGAGGTGTTCTTTGTATTTTCCTCTGACAGGAAATATCTAGACATCAAAGAGAGCAGAGCATTTGAGCCTTTTTAAATTATTCAGGGCTGCCATATATTTTACATGAGAAGATATTCTTGTGTATCTTGATTAAGCATAGGAAACTGGTCTAATATAGTACGTGTTAGTTTGTAGAACTTCAGATCTTAAAAAAGGAATGTGGTGTGTTTATATATCATACTATATATAAACATTTATATACAGTATAAGTTAATGTAAAGTTTACTTATATGAAGGTATTACTGGGAGGGGGAAGACTGGAAACCCTCTGTTTCCATGATTACAGCTGAATTTTCTAGTACCATAAACATCACTTAGGCTATGTGAAGACATTTACCTGCTGCCAAAATGAAAAACTATCAGGAAAAAATAACTGTTGGCTATTTTAATTAAACAAGTTTATGGAAGTGTTTTTGTTTAACTTGGTTTCAACTTTGTCCCTGAAGGAAAATTGATTGAGCTGGGCTTTAGGCTTTAGCTGGCTTGTTGAAGAAAATTCATGTGTTTTTCATGTTTAGCAATGAGGTAAAAATGACAATAAATGTTTAGTCCTAGAGCATAAAACCCCTAAATAAAAATATTTAAAATCTGAAAACAGAAAATTAATATAATTAACAGCTTTATATGTTGTTTGATGACATACAGATGTTCCAAATTTTTATACTTGCTAAGCAACAGTTCATTATTTTCCATAGTCACTAAGAGACACTCCATCAATGCCCCCACATCCATGCCACTATGTTAAATACATGTTTGGAATTTTTGACCTACAACAGGAATTACTATGAAGAAAAATCAGATTACTCATCAAAATTCAGCATAAATATTTTTTTTTTTTTGAGGGGAGTTATTATTGAATATTTTTTTGATGCACAAAGACCTGGTGTTTATTTTTGTCTTCTCTGAAAAAATCACAGAGCTGTTCCTTTAGAAACTGGCAATGTCAAAGAGGTACACATGTAAAAATAAGCTTTTTTGTGTTGTACTTCTGCAATAGATGTGGAATCCTGTGGCCACAAGTTTTAGCCTCTCCACCTCCCCCAGAGGGTAGCTGAAGTGTCATTATCTGGTAGGCTTTCTAAAATGTGGCTGTTATTACCACTCATCACGGCTAGGCTCTAATGTCTATATTCAGAATAAAACAAGAGAAAATAGGCAGCATCCCACTGCTATGAAAGAGAAGGGTTTCATTATGAAACATTCTCAAATCACCAAGTTAAACTTAGCGTCTTTGGATTTCACCAATGTCAGAAATTTAATCCTACCGACAGAGTGGAAAATAGAATCGATTTGCATCTAAAAATATTCAGAGTAACCTTATTTACAAAGCAATCATACTTGTGTAAATATACCTTTAAATGCATGTGTGCATGCTTATATACATTTAAGCAGCTGCTACCTTATTTCTAGCATAAACAGTAAAATAAATAATCTTAAAATAGCCTAAATGTTTGCCTGGTAACCCATGGCTGACCATGGAAAGCACAGGTTTCTGTCTTCATCCGTTTATGGCGATACCACAAAGAGAATGTTGTTCCAGCTCAGCTGCCTGATTTTGTCACCTCCCTTTTTCCAGGGATAAAGCCCCTGGAAACAGTGGCACTGTGTGTGAAACCATCCTTCACCTAACATTTTTGCTTTCTCAGGTAGAGCATTTTCTGTATAAGGCCAAGTTAAATGACCTGAAGCCAACTGCAAGCATTAATCTTTAGCAAAGATATTTCATGTGAAAATTTCACTGGTTTACTCTAAAATATGTAATTTGCTTTCATCGACTGTGGTCCTTTGGTGATGTGTGGGTGTCTGTGTGTATATTTTCAGAAGAAACACATATACCAGAAGGGTGGTATACTAGTTGTCCAGTTCAGGAAAGCAGAAGTGCATGTATTGCTGGCAGTCAAGGAGATACTACATTATACCAAGAAAGGACTTTTCTCACAGTTTTGGCAATGCTTTGGACTCCATAGAAATATGAATTGTGTTTTCTTTTAGCTGCAACTTCAGTGGAAAAATTCTCCATCTCCTGCTAGGCAAACTCCAGCAAGAAAGCGTGCTGCTTGCCAGTGTTTGTTTCTGTCCACCTTGAATGTTACTTCACCATTCATAATGTTGATTTTATTGCTTCTGTAGAAAACAATATAAAAACATCTCCCTCACCCGACACGGTTATAGCCAGTACAAATCTGTGCGTAGTCCAAAAGTGCAAAATGTTCTCACTAGGATATGTTGGATGAAATCCTGGCCTCATAGAAATTAGTGGGAATTGTGCCACTTCCTTCAGTTGGACCAGGATTTTTCTCAGCATGTGCCATTTAAAGAATACTGAAAAATTCGGAGCAATTTTGGTGGACCAGATGGTTGTGTTTCAACCTTTGATGGTACAGAAGTAATTCATTTAACTTTTTGGCTCAAGGCATGTGTCTTTTCAAACTGGAAAATTATGTATGAAGTTAAAGCTTGAACTGTTATAATAAAATGGGAAAAGTGGACAAATATAGCAACATGGTCGTGTAACATTGGAAACTTCAGAAAACAATGACAATTCATAGTGTCGGTCAGGTTTTCCTCCCCAGTACCATGTCCCTTGCAGCTGACACAGAAAGCAGGTCAGAAGATTGTTTTACGGGGCAAATGACTTAGCATTTTCAATATTGTTTTTTTCTTAAAAATAAAAAGGTCACAGATTGTTGCCAGTTGTTTCACTGCAATGAATATGGAAAGTAATGCTTGGAACTGAAGCAACAATAAGGGCTTAAGGTCAGTCTTGAGCAAGGCTTGGCACATACCTAAACACTCTTTAGGCATGTGACAGCTTTTAATTAATTGAGCATTTCAGTGTTTGTTTTTAATTTTATTACCCCAGATGAACTAGTATCTAATCTAATAAAATGCACACGGGTTGCTGATTTTTAAGTGTAATCATCTTGTAAAACCAAGACACGTGTCCAAAACTTATTTCAGATTCTTTGCCAGGTGCCAGGAATTTAACCTTAAGAAGTGACTACAGGGCTATCACTGAATCTCTTTTCCCCATGGGTGAAAAAAAAATTAACTAAGCTAATAATTAATTTAATTAATGAAACTTAATTAAATTTACTATTTAAAAGTGTTATGTAGTACTGGAGCACAGAGTGAGTTACAAAGTTGATTTCCAGATGCCCAAGGAAAGCAGAGCCCCTTCCCACCTCAATAGAAATGGGCTACTGAGGGTGCCGGGATGCCAGAAGTCTTTTTCTCTTCAATAAAATGTTTAAAATGCAGATTGGGTAGTTTCTTCCCGAAACTCCACAGACAACTGCAGTACAAGTCTTTCTATTTAGGTTAGATTTCATACCTTTGTTGTTGTTTTGTTAAAATTAATGTAAAAACGTGCTTTCTTTGCGCAAGGACTGACCAGCCTAAAATCAGTGTAAAATGTTTCTTGAACTCTGCTCTGTATGTAAAAACCATCTAGAAGCCAAGCTGAAAGTGATGTACATCACTTAATTGGGGCATGCTTAATAAGAAAATCTGTTTAATTGGGCTGTCTTCAGAGGAACTGTTTAGGCTGAGACTGAATGAAAATGACTGCTGCCTAAAGGGAACATTATGAACAAAAAAAATCATCTGAATAAGGGTGCATTTGGCTAGGGACGTTGTGTAGCAATAATTAACTGAGTATTTAAATAGATATGAAATGTAGAGTTCTTTTTCTTAAGTACAGAAATAGACAAATAGAGATTATGCCTTCCTGTAGCGCCGTCCTTAAAAATTCTGGGCTTATATAAAAGGCATCATAACTCAATCATGGCCAGCAGCTAAATGAATCCTAAATATCCTCTGTTTCCCCCCTGCTCTCCCGGCCAGTGTTCGTTTGCTCGTGAGGCTGCACCCACAGATGGGTTTGGGCAGGTGACAATCATTGCATCCCTCTCAATGTGATGCTCTGGTCCCAGTTACCACGTCTTAAGCTGCCTTAGAGCTTTCACCCAGTCCTGCTCTGGAGGAAGCTCTGCAATTCATTTCAGTAGCAACAAATATAAAATAATAAGTGAGGGAACAAGTATCCCTTTAACGCTGGTGTTGGGCTTCTGTTCAGGTCTGACTCTTCTGTTTCAAATCTCTCACTTCCAGTCTGCTTAAATCTGCCTCCTGGGATGCATTTTGTAAATTCACCTGTCCTGGTGACAGGTTCCTTTCCAGCTTCTTGAGGTAGTTGTTCCAAACCACGCTGCATTCCCTGTGTTGAACACGGAGCGTATTACAATTTTCCCCAAAGCAACCAATGTCTCCGAGCAGCAAAACAGATCTGCATATTGCATTTGGGGATGTAACTCTGGGGGCCTCATCCTCATATCAGGACACAGGGGTTTGCTGCCATTCTTATCCTTAATGTTCCACTTCATTCTCATCCCGTGTGCTGCAGACTTCCAGGGAGGAGAGAAGGGGTTCTCTATCCGTTGGCTGACATGAGAGGTTTCTTTAGGTAGGAGAACAAAGCCTGATCTGTGCCATAGCAGCCTTGGGAAATGCAGCACTGAGGCTCCATGAAAGAGAAGCTGGGCAGCAAACAGTGATGTGTGTGTTGGTATCACCCAGAATGTTGTCTGGCTCTGCCACACTGAAGAATGTCATCTGGACCCGTGATGCCCTCTGAGGTCCAGCTGCAGTAGTGATGAGGTGAAAAACTAGATGGCTTTCCTTGAAGGAAAGATTGATTTGTTTTATGGAATTTTAGCATGATTTGGGGCATTACTATTTAGCTTCAATTAAAAAAACAAATAGTCTTTCTTGACTTATAGAGTGAAAGAATTCTCATGAAGTAGTGTTAGAAATGTTTGAGTGCTACTACTTGTCTATATAATCTTTACAGCATGTTTTAGGTGTCTATGATGGTGGCCAGGGAGAACCTGTGGCTGTTTGCTACTGACCCCACAGGAAGAAAAGGACCTGTGGACCTGTTCCATGCACCAAGCTGGGGGAAGCAGGTTGAGGATTTAAACCATTCTGTTTCCATGAATACAATAATATAGAAAGTCTTGTAAGAAGTGTAAGCTGTAGGTATTGTAACAACTCTACTGTCTTCAAATTTACATGCAAAAAAAATTTTACCCCCTTCCAAAAGCACAAGAACGATGAAGAGGACGGTTTAGTTTTATAATAACAATTAACATCATTGTTTATTTACTTATGTTTTACCTGAAATTTTTATTTCTCAACCTTTTTTCTAACCATGAGAAATGTTAAGAGCCACTTCACTTTGCATGTGAAAAACTGTTGTGTTCTGCTCCTGAGCAGTTTCTTCAAATGAACTGGAGAGAGAAACCCCCCAAAACGGAGAAGAGGCCATATTCCTCTTGACTGACACGTAGGGACCTCAATGACATCAAAGGGCTGAACTCTACAAAGTGAGGAAACAAAAACTAGTTTGTGCCTGTCAACAAATTTTTATAAAGAAAACTGTTAGGTAAAGGTTATTGCCCCCAGTACTAGTCAGTAACATAAAATTAGGATCTGTTTTCTTTCACATGATCTGGAGTCTCTAAATATATCTGTTGGATTTTTATTTTTTAGGAGCACATAGCTGTCAGAGAGTTGTATTTTCTTTCTCCTAACGAATGTGGGTGTATGTGAATATGTAATGCAATTAATTGCCCACAGTGGATGACATTTCTTTTCTTTACGGTGCCGAAATAGAAGTCAATTATCACTCTAAAATAGCTTGACTTTCTAGCCTTCAAACAAACAGAGAAGAATATAGAATTTGCACATGATGCCTATACTTCTGTGAAATTCTTTCCTCTGCATGCATTTGCTGTCTTTCATGTAATTACAGCTAATAACAGAATGTTATAGAGAATGATATACTGGCTTGATAGAGAGCCCCAGGAGATGGGAAGAGTTTTGTTTTGCCTGAGCAGGTTCTGCAGGAGGTGCTAAGAATCACGTTGCTTAGCCTAGTTGGTAACAGAAAAACTGTCTGAATAAGTTACTTTGAGGCTCAAACTTAGTGTCAGAGTAAGATCAAGCCTTAACGATTCTAGAGTGCAGCGGAATATGAATTGGTTTAGTGTTAGGTAATTAATGATGAAAGTATAAAGGTGGAGCGGACAACTATGGAAGGGTTTCTCTTGCTGCTGAGGAAGGCAGAGAAATTTCAGCCTTTTCCTGACCATAGGATTGGCATCCTGAGCTACCAATTTGCCAGTCTTGGAGTATTTGCCAAGAAAATGGCACGTGTTTAGTCAATATAGCTGGGATTACCAGTGTTTCCTTTAGGAGTCTGCCCAAATTCCAGTCTTTGCTAAAGAACGTCTAATTTTCTGGTTTGTTTGTTGGGTGGGTTTGTTGTTTTTTTTTTTCAATTTTCATAGTTTTCATTACATAACTTGGATGTTACTATGTCGGAGTAATTTGGGTTTTAATATATGTGGCATTTTGCATTCCTTAACCTTTGAGTTGTAGTCCACTCCCCTGCTGAGCAATTAGTCCATGCGTTGCTTTCATGAACTTATCACATTCCATCTTTGAAACTGGTTGCAAGTTTTTTGCTTCCAGATATTGTTTTTTTCCCTGGATTCTTTTGTATGCTGGGAGTGCGCGTGTGGGGGGAGTTTTGTGGTTTGTTTTTTTTTTTTCCCCGTGGCCATTGGATACATACTGGTTCTCATCCAAGCTCCCCATTATCTTCAATTAACTTTTCTCTTCTGGCATTTACACCTCTATATTTCTAGAGAACTTCCGCAGCCTTTTCTTTTTTGCTTTAGTTTTACCAGACTCCAGAATCTGAGGTTTCTGTGCTGTTGTCCCACTGTGTGGTGCAGAACAGACACATACACAAAGAATTTGGCTGGCACGGAGTTATCCAGCTCCAGAACCCAAAGCAGCAGCTCTGTGCCTCAGCTGAAAGCATATGGCTGTGCTCATGTAACTCCACTTCTTGTAGGATGTGAGATGGTTCTCCATGCAGGAGAGACACACCAGCAGCCTGAGGATGTGTTCTCCTGCAAATAATTAAGCTGCTAATATGAGGATGAGCTGCATCACCTTTTAAATGCTTAGATACGTGGTGGTTAGTAGTCCTTCCCTGCAATTTAAGGATTAGTGATGTGGCCAGATTGGAGTTTCATAACTGACTCTGGATGGCCGCTAGCCTGGATGATGCTCTAAGTGGTGCTTGGAGCTGGGAGCACGCAGCAGCTGAAGCTCACCCATCGGCAAGTGGCACCACAATTTGCAGATCAAACCCTCTGTGTGTTCTCACAGGGATGTATTTAAGCAGAACGTCTCTAGCTACCACAGGATCGCTCTGTTCTCTTCCAAAGCAGAGCCTTGTGCTGCTTGTGTGCTGCCGCCCACGCAGCCAGGAATCTGTTCCTCTGGTGCTTGTTTTTTTCACTTCTTTCTCTTTTAAAATATAGTGTCTGCCACTTGTGAAAGTGCCCCGTCAGTGGCTGTTTCAACACTGATTAACAAATGAACCTCTCTCAACGAGGGGGGCCCGCTTAAGAGAGAAGTGAAGTTTGATCCAAGGTGTTGCTTCATTTCCAGTTTTGGGATCCCAGTGTTTCATTCTTCTGATGAGCAAATCCCAGACTCTCCAGCTTTGGGTGTTCAGCCTCTGCCTGCAATAGGTGTAGCTGAATAGCTGAAAATTTCCTGGAGTTCATTTATTTGGGCAGTAGAAATACTTGAGAATCCTATTTAGAATCCCAACATTAAATGAAAATGCATTATTCTTTTAAAGGGTACTTCATTGTGCCAGACACGGGTTCAGCTTCATTTGCTCAGAGACTTTGCACATATCTCAGGGAATGTGTGAAATCTATTTGCTCAAAAGGAGAATGGTATTTGGTGGATGAAAAACAAATAGATCTCCTGCGTAACCACCTCTCTGCTCGAAAAGTTACTTAGGTGTTTGTCTGAATTTTAATGTCAAGTTCCCCTACTGCTGTTTGCCCAACTGGTGTATAGCAAGCCCCCAGGCCTCAAGAACTTGGGTAACCCAGAAAAGGCTTATTTTTTCTCAACAACATGCTATGTAGATAAACACAGATCTGTCATGTCAGAGTCACATGCTGTTATACTAAGATATACTAATGAAATATTTTTTTAAAGAATTTTAGAAAATGACAGAGCTGCTATAGAGTATTTTAAGGCACCGTTATTGAATGCTGAATAATGCGTCCTTGTGTCCAGTAGGCTGTGATGAGGCATGTCATCAGGACTGTTTGGGACATTTCACTTTTCAAATTATTTGTGCAGGGGAAAAATTGGTAATACTGTCAAACAACAGCAGTTTTGTTGAAAAGTCTGAAATGCTGACACAGACATGAAAAAGCTCTGCACTTCACTGGCCTGTGAGCAAAGCAGCTCAGTGCTGGTAAACATGCTTTACATTCCTTTACTTGCTGTCGACAGCGTCCTTTGGCCACAGGCGCCACCAGAAAGCTATTGCTCAGGGAGCTCTGTTTGGGAACGCTGTTCTGTCTTCAAAAAGGTGATAGCAATAAGACGAAGATATCTACGTGAGGGCAGACATTTACTAGGGGTTGGTATGGAAGCAGTAAAACGTATAAAAAAAGTTATGACATCTAAAATGTGTTATCCTCCTTACCCTTGGAAGCGGCCGATGTGCTTCTTCTCAAATTTAACCTGTAAACCCAATTAGTGGCTTACTGAAAAGCAGAAATCCTGGTCATCCTTCTAAGATGTGGAGGTCTGAATATAAAGTTTATTCTGATGTCTTTTGGGCAAACAGTTAAGAGCTTGTTCAGTATTTTGAAAAGACCTTCCTATTTTGAAATTTTATTTTCCTGATCTTCAAATTGCCTGTTTCTGGTTACT
>BJBW01005165.1:18343-67930 GCA_004320125.1 Scolopax mira | reverse complement strand
GGCAAACTTTGTAGCACGGATGTAGTACAAAATGCAACACCTAAATGAAGAAGGTTATTTTCTCTTTTATGCACTGGAATGGAGACATTAATGACAGCTGTTCTGGTTGTGTTTGCATAGTGCTGTGGTAGAAGTGCTGCTTGCTGACTTGTAAAAGGGATTTGATTTCACCTGTGAGGAAGCACTGAATCTTTGGTGATAGTTAATATAGCAAAAGGAAATACAGATGCCTCTAGACATGAGTTTATTGCTGAACTGTTTAGGCTTTCTTGCACAAAATATTTATCGATCTATTTATAGTACTGAAGGCATCTAAGGTGACATTCTAGTACTGTTTTAATATTTAATGTTAAAGGGTCAAAGGTTTGCTGGTCTAATTCTGTCTTGATAACAGATCCTTCAGACACCAGAGGGTGTCTGGAGTATTAAGAGAGGAGAAATAGCTGGCTGAAGTCCATACCTGTCTGAAGTCCAGCAACTTCACTACAAGGCAGCTCAGCATCTAGCTTGTAATTGTATCTAATTAGTAGTGATGTTTGAAGCTATGTGATGATTTAGATATTTTAGATGTTTAGGTAATCTCACCTGAGACAAATTTCCCCAGGTTTTCTGAATGAAAATGAAGTTTTGGGATAGTACTTAAGTTCCCATAATACATAGCTGAATATTGGGAACTGCAGGATCTTTATCTCTGTGCTTTGCTTTTTGTGTGGCTGTCCTGCCTTCCTGCTTCTGTCACGATACACACCCTGGTCCTCCCAGGTCCTTGATACCCTACCATTAGTGTCCAGCATCTCAAACTAGCTGCGTTACACCCGAGTGATAGACTGAACCCCTCGTCCAGCAGAAGACTCAGAGGTGTGTCAGCTCAATCTCTGTTCTCACACACAACTTTCCAGGTGATCTTGTCAGCCTCTTGCAGCAGTTGCTAAGGGATTTGGGGAGAATTCTTGGCCGTGACCCTCTTAGGGAAAACCTGCCAGTGCCTCGTAGTGTCCCAAAGCCCTGTCAGCCCTCTGCCAGGCTCCACGGAAGCTGAAGGCAGCTGGATGTTCCCGGCGTCTGACACAGCACACAGTTGGCTCAGCACAAAAGATGCTTCTGTGTGACGTTTCCCGCAGTGTTATCTCAAAGGTGGTGGAATAAAAGCTCCGTTCTTGTCTCAGCTGTGCAAGATCACGTCAGTAACGGAGACAGGAGGGCGATTTATTTTAGCTGCAGGAAGAACTGGCTTTCTCAGCAGAAGTAAGCTTTAGAGGAACCTCTATCCTAACCGTTTACCTGGTGTCTTTTCCACTTGGGTAATTTCAATTACAGGGCACGGTAATTTGGCAGGTATTCAACACACAATTCAGAAATGGTTTTAAATGCCACCAAGGGCTGGCTTTATCTGATCTAGCTCCATCCAAACCCTCTCGGGGAGCAGCACAGCCCACGCTGCACCGCAGTGAGAAAGGCAGGCTGGAAGCTGCTGTGGAAGCAGATGGTTCAGTGGGCAGCATCTGATTTGTAGGCACCCAGCTCATGTGAGCATGAAGTATTTATCGCACTCGGGAGCTATTCCTGTTTAAATACCCTTACATAGGTATTGTCTTTAAGTCCTGCCGTTCCTATTATGTTGCCAGTAATGAAGATGAATGTGCTTGTGCTAAATCCTTACATTGTGAGTACAATTGGGGATTTCTGCCTGGAGAGCTGTTTCCAGGCACGGCTGTCATGGTATTTAAAGTTAATTCAAGATGAGGTGACAGAAGCATCTTGCTACTGGCCTAAATAAGGAACATTGATAATATCTCCTGCTTGCCCAGGTGAGCTTGTTGAAGGCAGTGGAAACCCTTGGGAAATGTTTGGTATGAAAAATTTAATTACTCAGAACTGAAAAGAAGTCAAAGTTAAAGCACTTAGGAAAATAGTTGAGTGGTAAGCACTTTAGAAACAGTTTCAAGAAATGTTTTAGGAAAGATTTGGCTCAGAAGGCAGAGAAAGGTTCATCTAGTATGGGCAGATACAGAAATTTTTACCTCTTATGTCCTTTCCCTTGACCTTTCCTTCCACGCCAGTCTCCAAGGTTTAGGTAAAATGGAATGTAGAGCTAAGTTTGATTTTTATTTTTTTTCCAAACAAAATTAAAAACTATTTTTGCCTACAAAATAAAAATCTATCCTAACTCTCCTATCCTACCCTCTCCAAGGAACTGCTGGAGAGGGTACAGCAAAGGGCCACAAAGATGATTAAGGGCCTGGAGCATCTCTCCTATGAGGAAAGACTGAGGGACTTGGGTCTTTTTAGTCTTGAGAATATCATGTGCAAGTCTCAAACAGGTTTATTTTCCTCCTGGAAGTTTGGGATATTCTGGCTGTTTCTGGTGTGCAGTTAAGTTTGGATAAACTGTCAAGTCAAGAAAGTTTCACACAACTTTGCTTCACCTGGTTGACATTTTCCACCCAACCTGTTCAGTCTTTCTAAATGTTTCAGAAAAAAATTGACTTTTTATTTTTGGGGAATTAAATCAGAGGGGGGAGAAGGGAGTTTCTCCATTTTTAAAATGGAGCTTGCATGCTCTGGAGTCAGGAGTTTTCAACGTGATAAGAGGCCTAACATGGTGTTGTGGCTTTTCTTACTGTCCTTGCAAAAAAACTCTAGCAAGATGCTCTCCAAATCTGGAGATCACAGTCTGTGCACATTCAGTGAGGATTTACAAGATGGTGCTTATGATAATTTGTAAGAGAGAACGTCCACGGTTGCTTTCTTAAGCCTCTCCTGAGGTATGAGTGGAGATGTGCCTGGGCTACACCAGAGCAGAGAGGTCTCAGTAGGACTTTCCCCAGATACTGCTTTGTGCTCTGGCCTTCAAGTGTGCTTCCTACACCTTCCAGACTTTTTTTACCCCTTCTCTTTTTCAGACCGTAGTCAACATATGAATTTTTGTAATGGTGTTTTATTACCATGAACGTAGTTGAAAAGTTTTTCTCATGTTAACTAGAAAAAAGACTATTTCTCAGCAGAGTGGATGTTGTGTAGTGAGGGATACATGAGTGCCATACTGAATGATAAGGAAAAAAAAATGAACACTTTTTAAGCAAGGTCTGTTGATGTTAGAGCTCTACCTTAGTCACTACACTATTGATGGTGCAATACAGCTCTGGATGGTGCTCTTCCTCCTCAGAGATTTTGAATGTCCAGATATATGGCTTCTTTCTGCCCTTTTCCAATATCAAACCCACCTCCTCACCTGCATGTCCTTGTTATGTTCCCTAAACTGTATCCATGGAAGGGCTCATTTCTTTGCCTCATGCCCCTGCTAAGAAATAACAACGTGAGTCTCCAATTAAGTAAGAGCTGCTTCATTTGCCTTGTAAGGATTATGGCATCTGGCTTGAGGGGAAGGCAGGAAAGTGTTTTAAAATATTGAATGTTCTTTGCTTCCTCTCTGGGCTCCATCCTACCCCATGGCTTGTTGCAATCTCTGCTGGAGGTTTTCCTACCTGTTTGGTCCTATTCCAGTGGAGGGAGGCATCAAGTGTGCCAGGGTTGAAGTGGGCAGCTGGTGAGGAGAAGAGAATGGACCCACTGGAGGGAAAAAAAAAAAGAAGATTGAACAATTACAATTTCAAAACAGGTAATAATTGCCCTATGTTGTAATAACCTAGGTTTAGGAGTCACAACTATTTACTCTTGTATTACTGATCTTGTTCGTATTATTGCACTCTAAAACGCTTCTATAATTTGTATTTAGCAAGATAAAACAATCAGAAATGTCTAACAAGAACAGCTTTAGCAAAGAGAAGTAATTTCTTTGTAGTTTGCTGACATTTGAGATTTGTTCAGAGCTTCATGGATTTACAGTTCTAAATTCTACTTGCCTGTAGGATCCAAACTGCTGCTTCCGAATTAAAATTCTATGCGAAACTACAGTAATTTGGCAAGCAGGGATTTATCACAGCCTGTTATTGTTGAATAGAGGTGATAACACCTCCTTCGCAGTTTCACACGTTCCCTTTGTTTTTGTGGTGAACTTTCCAAAATTAGGTGGCTAATTCTGACAAGGAGACGAAGCTTTTCTGGCACAAGGAACTGGAGTTAAAATAATCTGGCTGCAGCTAAATTCTTCAGAAAGATGAAGGTTATATTTTGAGCGCACTTGAGTACTTCCTTAATGCATTTGATTGGTGTAATCCCCTAGGACAAGTCTCCAGGGGCAAGGAGGTTTCCTAATGCACTTCTTCAAAGTTCTGTCTCCATTAGTAACCTCATGCCAAGAGAAGATATTCCATAGAACCAGGAGGGCACAATTTAGAAATTAAAGATGCCTAAGGGAGTAACTTCTCATTCAGTTAAAAGGTACAGCTGTGTACCTTGGAGGTGTGAACACCGTGATGCCTTCTCTAACAATTTCAGAAGACATTTGAGTGATTTTTTTTTTTTTTTTTTTAACCAACAAAAGGGAAAAACTGAGTACTTATCCTATTAAGGCATAAACACATGCTTTCACATATTGGCTCCAAATCATACTACTGCAATGGACTGGCTCAGCCCAGCCACTAACTGAATTCTGTCAGTCCATTAACACCTCTGTCTTTCTTCCTCCTCTCTTTTGATTCAAGTCAAGGTATTAGTGAGAAGTCTTAAAGCTTGTAACTCATGTATAGGCCCTGTGCATCTCAGAAGGGATTTTTTTTTGTCCCATTATAATTAGCAAACAAGGCTGAAGGTCTACGTCTTGAGTCCCAGGGCAGAGGTTGGGATTTGTCACTTGAGGATGTGACTGTCCCTAGAACTTGTGCTGTTTCAGCACTTTTTTTTCAAATCAGAAGTCTAAACGTGGTTTAAGTGCAGCATACACTTGCTGGATTTAACCTTTGTATTCTATGAACAATCCCCCATTTTCACAGGTAACTTGTGTAAACCATGGCAGGCTCTTTCTCTGTGAGGAAATTAACACCTTAATCAAGCACTAAAAGTGAATTTAGAGCTCTGTGGTCATGCAGTGATGATGGGCTTTGACTAAAATGAAAAGTTTGATCTCTGGAGGAAGTAACTTCATTCATAAAATCAGCACAGAGTCTTTCTTAGTGGACGCCTGGGAAGAAGTTTTGCCTTTGTGATATAAGTGAGAAATCTCTTGTTTTCCCGATCAAAATGCAATTAAGTGAAATAACCTCCTTTCTAGGAAAAAAAAAATCTATTCTTTTAGTAGTATGAAACAGAGCTCTATAGGAATATATTAAACCTCTGTATGAGTTATCCTAAGATCTTGTTAAATTTAAGGGAGTCTGGCAACCTCTCGAATTGCTTATTTTCTAGAAGAGTACCTATTAAACTGCAAGAAATCTGCAGGGAATACACTGGCACTTACCCGGCAGAATTGCATCTCAATACTTTTGATCCACTAATATATTCAGTCAGTGTGACATGATTTGTTGGTTTTATTCAGATCTTGGAAGACAAGTGTTGGCATATCATCGCTTTACAGCGTGGAGTCAGCACTCCTCACAAGAGGCTACAGAAGGAAGGAAGGTTACAGAAGAACTGTGAAATGAAGTGATATAATAAGCAAAGTCCCAGATGTCTTAAGTGAAGGGTGGATCCTGCTGCCACTACCTGTGTCATGTCCATTTTTGCAAAAAAAGGGTTTTCAGCCTTCTAGATCTGTCGTGTTTTATATCCACTAATGGCAGATATTGACATAATTGACTGAACAGTAAGTCCCTAATAATATGGGGGAAAAAATATGCCAGGGAACAATGGTAAAAGATGAGTACTGGCATGTTGAGTAGAGGGAAGCGTGATGATTTTTGTTAGCCCGAGCAAGCAACGTGCCTTTCCTGCTTGTGACTACCCACTGGCTCCATTTAAATCAAACCATGGATGTCTTACTGCAATTTTACACAATGTAGCAAAATTTAATGCAGTGTAGTTCGACTCCAAAGAAAATTTATGCATTTGTGTAGATTAGGCTGGATGCAATTCCATAATCTTTAATTTCAGGCTGTAACATTTGCCAATAGGAATATACAGAGATTCTTATGTAAACTAAGAATTTTACTTTTTTTTTTCTACAGCGGTCAAACAATATTATCTGGTTTAGTGTGCAGTAAGCTGTGGACAAATTCTTGGGCTTTTACTTCCAAGTGGAAACCAGCCAAACTGATTTGGGAAAAAACATATTTTTTTCGTTTGTCAGCATATATTTTCTTTTAACTATCTGTGTTGCTATTAAAACTTTGGGGTTCTCAGATATATATTTTCTTTTTAATTTCAAACAAATGAACTTTTCTCTCTCTCAAGCTGTCTTTTAGTAGACTATTTTGAGTATTTTTCAACATTCATTTTTTTCAGTGTAAGGAATAATTTTTTTAAGGGCAGATGGATTTCTCAAAGAAATTTGAAGTTGTATTTGGTTTCGGCATGCATGCTAGACTGGTTATTTAGGCTCACTGAACCTAAACCAAAGATGGAACAAACTGGAAACATTCGCTCCATGCTTTCACGTAAAATTTTTGGGAATTCTATTCTGAGATCCTGGCAGCAATATTCTGGACCAAACTTTCTGGTAGTATTTTTGGTACTTCATAGAAACTGAAATAGAGTATATAAAAATCTTGTGAAAGCTTCTTAGACGTTTTATTTAAAAATAGGTGTTGAAAAGAACATTCCCAATTTTAGCCAAATGATTCATCTGCTTGCAGTGGGGTGTCAGTGGTGGTACTCTATTTTCTCACCTGCTTTTGTTTCCATAGCAGACCCTCCATGTTTCCTGTTGTTGGAATATAAGTGCATCTTCTGTAGGTCACATTCAGGTCTCCTTAGTT
Source organism: Scolopax mira (assembly GCA_004320125.1). NCBI lineage: Eukaryota > Metazoa > Chordata > Aves > Charadriiformes > Scolopacidae > Scolopax > Scolopax mira. The sequence goes on along the minus strand of BJBW01005165.1, from coordinate 61,118 downwards.
TTTGTCTTCCTGCTCTTTTCTTTGAACAGTTCCTCTAATTTTATATTTCCTGTAGAGTTCTCTTAATTCTAAGTGCTTACGTCAGTTTCTTAAGTTTCTTTATTCCTGGTAGCATAGCGAGTGTTCAGTTATTCCAGCACCACTGAGAAATTATTTATTTACTGTTGGGCAATATACTGAAATACTGAAGAAAATAATGCATGAAGTTATCACAACAATTTTTATTTTTTGATGTGACAACATACCAGCATCAAAATACCAAACTGTTGAAGTGTTTCTAAACATCTGGAAAAAAAGGCTTTGTGATCACATCGGTTTTGGTGCTCAACATCACTTTAATTTTTCTCTACTTACCTAGAGAAAAGGTAGCGCTGAATAACCTCTGCGTTGCTCTCAGAAAAGAGGGAAAAACAAAAATATAAGCGAATACGAGATCAGTGCCCTGAAAGTCTTGAGAGAGTTGGGATCTCTGGGTTTAAAAGGACCCAACTGAAACCAGATCTGCACTTGGAACACTTCGTTAGCAGTGAAGAACCTTTTGCCTGTCAGCAACAAACTGTGGTAGGTTCACTTCAGCCAGCTGCCTACCTCTTGACTTGGGGAAGACTAAAATTATTGCCAGTTGAAGATAGAGTTGGATGGTGAGAAAGAAAGACAAAACACCTTCCTCCCACCCAGTTCTTCTCAGGCTCCGTCAACACACAGACATCCAAAAAGCATTTCAAAACTCTCAGGATTTCAGTCACTTGGCACAAATTTATCTTGCTGTTTAATTACACAAAAAGGATTCTGAACTAAACGGGGACCTGATTCTTCAAAAATCAGCCTGCTTTGTGTCTCATGTCACACTGTGCAAAATATGACCTGGCTCTATAAGGGTGGAGCCTGTGATGGAGCTGATGCTGGGTTTTATTGAGGTCCCTGAGCTCTACCAGGAGAACCTGCCCCTCCAGAGAAGCTCTGGTCTTGGTTTGCTGCATTGCTGGAAATGCCAGGTAGGGCACAAGTGTCCACGGAAATATCACAACAGTTTTTGTTCCTTCATTTCCCTTTTGTCCTTTCATTTCCCTTTGGGGCATGTTACTTGAATGGGTTTTCTTTCAAATTTCTGCTAGCTTTCTGGCTCTAGGCATTTTCTGACTGAGAGAAAGTGAGTGGATTTAAGTGTCTTTCCTACTGACACTTGACATATTTACCTTCTACTATCTCATTGGTGAAGGTGCCCTTTTAAGATTGTTGTGGAAAAGCATGAGGAAAATGGTGATGATCACTAGGAGTGTCCCAACTTAGTGCTGATGTAGGAGCAGCTCCGGAAAACAAGTCGGGTGTTTCTCAAACTTATGAAAAGACTTAATGCTTATCCATCAGAACATGCGAACCATATAAAGACAGCAATTGCAGCCTAAGAAATTCAAAGATAACATAGGAAGACTTCCTAATCTGTGCTTCTTTTCAGGAAGAGAGAGAAAACATGAAGGTTTTCAGGTGAGGGAAAATATCTGCTGGGGTGAAAACGTATTCTATGCACCAAACTGCAAAAGGCAAAGACTAACATGTACCGCTGTTGCTGGGCTGTACTTTCACAGCCATGGTGCTTTCACTCTACATATATTTTCTGTCTGTCACACTGGTGGTGGTGACACCATACCTGACCAACCATATCGTGACCAACCATGCCTGAAAAGAGGTACTTAAAGTGCTTTAAAATGTCACTGATTTGATAGAATGTCTAGTGTTCACAAAAAACTTCTTCCAGGGGATTTTTTTCATGATAATTTGTGATTAGAAAAAGGTTCTGGTAAGAATCTATTAAATGCTAGGATATAGATACTACTAATGCATTCCTATTAAAGAACCAAAGCAACTCATTTTACAATTAGTTACTTGTTAAAAGGGCTTTTACATCTAATATGTATTTCTTTTGTAAGAATAGCTTCTGCAAAAGATGCATTTTCCAGTTTGAAAAATAAACGTAATAAAGATATTCATCAATTGCCTCCCTTTGTTAGGAGATAGAGCTATTTAAGTGAAGAAAAAGTCTCTCACTGAATACTAAGCAGTGCACATTCATCTTTACTAGGAACTGGAGATGTAGTCCACTGCAATTATCGAGAGATGGCCTTTTGAATATCTATATAAAATTCAGCGTGTGTTTCCTTGAGATGACAAAAGACCTAGCAGAAAGCCCTTACAGCTTGGGAAAAGAAAAAAAGTATTACTTTTTTTAATCTGTTGTTTAATTCAACAAAAGCACAAATGCTAAATTTTCATTTTCCAAGTATGTTCCAAGATACGTCCCCTACTTAGATGAGGCGGAAAAAGACAGAATTCTAACAAAGCAGTTATTTCTTTTAAGTACTCCTCTGATATTTAAATATATATTAATTAGTTTAATCTATGCAGAGGGTCTTTTTCCTTACTAACTGTTTTACTTAATTCTGCTGTCTAATGCTGAGGACTTTGTATTTATTTGCAGGTTAGATCAAGTTGTGAAAGACAAGCAAATGTTATTTAAATTTTGAAGCTTTCTTTAAGGTGTTGTTAAACCCTGAAGATTGAGTATGTGTATATATATTTTCACACATGTATATATTTTACCTTGGGTATGACTTACCACCATTGGTTATAGGCTTGGGAACTTTGCTGCTGCCAAGGGGCAGTTCTACCTTTCAAAAGGATAGAGATTAATGTGCTTCCTGGAAAGGTTCTATATGGAAGTGTCATGGAATAGAACAAAAAATGGTTCTGTGGTACTTGATGTGGGTTGTTTCAACAGAGTCATAATTTACACAAATAAGAGCATTAATACAATGAATGCTCCCAAGTCCTTTTGACTGACTGTTGTTACTTTCTTTGAGCTTTTTGCTTTTATTATAGTTTTACAGAACTATATTCATAAACACCAACACAATTTCTGCCTGTCACTACATGTGCTGCTTTACTAAATGAACACAATAAACACTTGAAGTCCTGAGGAAGAAACAATATATCCTTGGATAGAGGATTCTCAGATCTTTGTACAGCAAATGCTTTCTTTCCCTTCATCCCTTCCTATCTCTTGAGGTTTGCACATCTCATATTTTGTATCTGTAGGATAAATAGAAGCAATTAGGGAAACTGTTGTCCCTCACTACTCCATTTTATTCCTTCTCTCTTTTTTTATGTAAGGGAGAAAAATTAGAAGGTTAAAAAACCTATTGATTATCACTAAGCAATACTAATCTTGTCTGGCCAACAGCAAGCAAAAACACCTTACCAGGATAAAGACAGTGGGCTCTCAGTAACCATTGACCACAGGTTCAGGGACAAATTGTTCACATTAGGACAGGCTGAAAATCTACCTGGAAGGAGCTGGAAAACTGCAATGTTAGAGCTGCTTCCAGTGCTGGTTGGGAAGCAAGTTCTTACACGTACAGCTAAGGCAGCTTAGACTAGTTGTCAGCTAAAATCATGGCATGCAGCTGGCACGACGCTTGGCTGAGTTTCCTCCCCAGATTATCAGGTCAAAGACTGCCAGGGAAGTGCTCCCTCTGTCACTTCTCCCCCCGGGAGAAGGGAAAAAAAAAATAGCATGTCAATCACAGAGCTGGTGGCCCCAGAGAATCGCCCAGTGAAGCATTGGCTCATTCAACTCATGTTACCAGAAACAACATCTCTTCAGCTCTTCTGCTCTGCCAGAGGAGCCAGACAGACAAACCTCTTCCTTTTTTGGTCTTTTTTCACAGAAATCTTTGCCTTTGTTGCTTTTCCGTCAGCTGTGATGATTTGTGCATTGAACCATCTCATTGGAAAGTCTTGCAAAGTCACCATCCTGCCCTCACTTAAATTCCCTTTCACAAACTGCTTTCCTCATCATGCTGTTAAGAAACCTGCAATTAGAAGGACAGTTTGGTGTCACTGAATTTTTGGTACTGGGGTCTGCAAAAGTCTCTGTTAAATGCCATGACCTTGAACTCGTAGGATCTGGATCTAGGCGACTTTGCACCTATGATCACTCCTTATTTCACATAGCAGCAGCTCTACCCCTGTGCAAGAGGGGGTCTTTCCTTGTCTTTGTGCCAGCAGTTGCCCTTTCTCCTGCCTTTCCCTGGCAGCTTTTGCCTCCTGCATCTTCTGTGCCGCTGCCACCACATGGAATGGGCTGGGGAGTGAGATGGGCTGGGGCAGCAGCAGTCACTGGCACTGAAAGGTGGGGGAGCTGGGCTGGAAAGCAAGGGCAGAGCCCCCAAATAGCTGGATTGCTCACACTATGTTGGGTGTGAGGGTAGTTCCTGTCACTCTCTGAGGTTGGAGGAACTACCTGGTTCTTAAAACAGAACTTCTGTTTGTTAATTTGGTCTCCATCTTCTCCAGAGCGTTGCTGCAAGACACAGGTTGGACCACATCGGTCTGTGCCAACAGCTTTGCATCGTTTACCAGCTTAGACACAATGACTATTTTTGTGTTCTGAAAGGTGGCAAAATGTATTTTCCTCCTGTCAAACACTTTGCTTCAAGCAAGCCTTGGATGAAACGAAGAGATATGACAGGGATCCCCCTCTTAATTATTGAACTGTGCACTCATTTGTCCTCAGAAGCCTCAGCTTTTGCCACCAGTGACCTGTGATGGTTGAGATAAAAACACAAAGCCTGTCAGAAGGAATCTGCTGCAGCATCAGGATGGATGCTGTTGTGTTTGCTGCCTGCTGGTGCGTGGCACTGCTGACTAGAAGACTTTCTACCTCTACAGCATGTTGGTTTTCTGCTTCTCTGGTTACCCAAGGATGGGGTCACTCCGTTCATTAATGATTTATGTTTATCTAGTGCCTTTCTTCACACAGCTTCCAAGGCAGCTGGCAAATTTATTTCTGCACCACCAAGTACCTGAAATTGATTGTTAGTGATTTCTGTACAGACTGAGGAGATACAAGAAACTGCCTTTCTCTTCTGTTCTTGGAGTTGTGTGAGGGTTGGGCATCATTACTCCATGCAGCTTGTGCTGTCTGTGCACTTTGTGATACGACATTCCCCAAGAAGGGGTTTCTCAGGCTTTTTTGTTCCTTTTTAGTTTTGCTTTCAAGTTCTTTTGACAGGTTTGGGTTTTTTTTGACTTTTAGTCTTGTAGAGCAGGATCCTACTTCACAACTTTACAGCCTCATTGAAGCCAGCCTTCCAGCTGAATTATAGCACAGAATTCAATTTAGATCAAATAAAGGGAATGGAATCTGGTCACATAGTATCACACGTAACAATTTTTCTAGCTGTGTTTGGAAATAGTGTGGGTACATACACAGGAACGATGCTTGTAGCCATAGAACACTGTTAAAACTTAGCACTTTAAATAGACAGAAAATAACTGGAGGAATTTTACCATCATAAAACAATCTTGCAACAGTTGATGACCTGCCTTATCATTTAAGGTAATACAAGGAAAACAATAATGTATTTTTTCGGAATATTAGAGGTTATAATTCACACAATAAACAGGGAACCAAAACCGAAGGTCCTGGCGGCAAAATGAAGAAATGGTAATATTTCACATTTTTCTCTTTCAGAGTGCATTAGAAGCATTTCTAATTGAAGATATTTATGGTTCTCGAGAAAGAATAAGATATATTGTTTTAAAAGGAAAAAAACACCTACCTCTTCTGAAAGCAGTATAACATATAAGCTGTGAGGAAGAGAAGCCTAAGCCCAGGGAGAGGTTGAATTCTCCTTTATTCCTTGCCACTTTATGCTTAAATTCTGCCAGTGTAAGTAGAACTAAACACTGCAACAAAGTGTACTTTGCTTCACACTTGAGCAAGCTCCCCATGGCTAGGGCAGGTTGAAGGTAGCCAAGTATGAATATTGGAGAGCTCTGCTGGGTTGGGCAGGCTGTTAGAGAAGTTCTAACACCCTAAACCACCGGGAAAACTATGGTTTTATTTTTATTTAGTTGCTCTTTGCTATCAGTGAAGGTAAAACTACAGCATGCTTGGGCTGTGCTACAGCACCGTGGTGGGTTCACGCGTCGCAAAAATACACCCATTTTCCTCCCCTAAACCCAAGTGAGTTTTCCCTTTTCCATACCTCATCGGCAGTAATATCGTGTGGCTCGAAGAGTCTCATTTACCCATCTGTGTGTCCCCACAGTGTCTTTAGATGCAGCTTTGCCTCTCTCCTGTGCAAATATAATTAACCTTCGCTGCCCCTGATCGCTCTGGAGCGGAGTGGTGGAGTGCAGAGGTGAGGGGGGGCACGCAGCTGCACTCAGCGTGTGTGGGGGTGCAGGACACATCCCCTGCAAAATCTATATTTTTCACATTAGGACCTGGCAGGGCTTTCTGAGAAGGCTATTCCCGCCTTTCATTTTGGGGAGATCAAAGCTCCCCTCCCACTCGGTCTTTTGCATGCATTTGAATTTTATCTACACAGCCTTGGCTGGGGAGATGACTTCTTAATGGTGTCAGCCTGACCCAGGAAAATTACAATGTTAAGGTTGTCAAGGTTAATCCAATTCTATCCTATTTACTTATGCCGTTGTTTGGCTTGTGATAACTAGGGTTGTACTTCTGAAAAAAAAAATACGAAAATTTTCCTGGTTTTGTTTCCTACGCATGGAAGTTACCTCCCTGGCTTCTTCTCTTCCGTTTTCACAGAATCACAGCATGGATGAGGTTGGAAGCCACCCCTGGAGGTCCTCTAGTCTGACCCCTCTGCTCAAGAAGAGTCACTTAGACTGGTTTCCCAGGACTCTGTCCAGTTGGGTTTTGAATATCTCTGAGGATGGAGATTCCACAACCCCCCTGGGCAACCTGTTCCAGTGCTCAGTCACCCTCACAGTAAAAATATTCAGAGGGAACCTCCCATGTTTCAGCCTGTGCCTATTGACCTTGTCCTGGCACTTCTTGTCACCAAGAAGAGCCTGGCTCTGTCTTCTTTATACCCTTTGTGTCTTTCTAGCTTGTTAAATGCCCTTGCAGATGTTCAGGTGTCGTTCAGAAGTATTGGCTTGTGGAATACTCTGCCCAGATCTTTTTCAAGTTTTTAGGTTTTTGGATTATCCTTTTATTATCCTTCCTTGAGTTTGCACTACGGGAGAGGATGCCTTTCAAGGCATGGCTGAAAATAACTGTGCAAGGAGATTGGGGAGAAGTCTCCATTCTGCTACTATTGAAAACTGGGAGATGAACGTTTTTACTGCTTCTTTTTCCCTCAAACACATAAAAGTTGTATGAACTAAATGATACTTCGTGATATCCTGGAGTTACAGGACACAGTAAGTGTCAATGATAATAAATTATCCTTTTTTATCCCAGATTTCACGTGCTCCTTTTTGAGCCATTATTTACTAACCATGATTTTTACATTTTCTGTCATTCGTAGTGCTTTTAATTGCTAGTTCTGCATGTTTACCTTATTTTCTCTCAGTAAAGCATGTAAGGAATTTACTTTTGGCCGAGGAGAGATAACACACTTTGACCACCACGTTTGGGTAATATTTTATGCATATGGAACAAGAATGGGATTTGCTCACCATATTTGGATGAACAGGAGAGGCACGCTTATTAGTATGGTGGTGGCTCCTTTTGAAATTAAATTCTCTGCTACTTTTCTTGTGTGTTTTGGTAAAAAATGTGTAACTTGCGTAAACCTAGGAAAGGGCTGGTCTGATCATATCTGCTACCATATTACATTTCTGTTAGTGAGTCCTGGTAATTGCAGAGAGGGGGTTCATTCCTCTTCAACAGCCCAAACCTCTGACTGTGTGAAGGAAGCAACATTTGAGAAACCTGATCTGCCATTCCATGGAGCTCTGTGTGTGTGTCTAGACATACAAATATATGCATATTCATGTACGTTTGGAGATTGTGCTCCCTGCAGGACTCAGCCCTGAGGGTGTTAGGGAGTCAAACCCAAGTTTGGGACTATGATAAAATGCTATTATGACCAAATATTTCTTTTCCTAGCTTTGAGCAGTTGTGGGCACTGTGTGATGCATTGTCAGAGAGGATAATCCAAAGCAATAAAATTGTATGATGTGCAGTGCAGGACCATCTCAGTCTCTGTTACAGAAAAATGAATGTATTAGTGGCCACCAAAGAAATGCCTGAGGGTTCCTTTGCGTTTGTTTTTAATTTAAAAATTAAAGCCTAGTATCAAAAGGTGCTGTCACTTGTAAAACACTTTGTCTTGTAGTACTACCTTGTTTACCAAGCCTGAAAATTTCAAAAGTGCCTGTCTGAACTGTGCAACTTTTCATGGCTAGTAATTCATTGCAGTCTTTTGTCGGGCAACTAGTCTGAAGAAAAAGTCTTTTTATTGATATTCTGCATATTTTTATATGTGTGCCATATCCTTGAAATTATAGGGTTTATTAAATTAATTTGGAGAATCACATTTTTTTAATGTTTCCAGTGCAGAATGATCTACCATGTGAACATTGAACATCATCTACCATTGAACAAACTGTTCAATTCATAGAAGGATAATGTTCTTGCTCATGATATAAAACACTGAATCACAGCTTTCAGTATTTTAACTGAAAGATATCTCTACACTTCAGTGCTTTTCTTGGGAGTTGTTGATATTGGCTTTCTCTGTCTGATGAGAAACACACTTTTTTTTTTTCCCTTTGAATCAGAAGCTTTCTTTTCATATAAAAAAAAAAAGGACTCTGTGAGTAAAGTTGGTTGTATTTACCTGTGGGATACTGAACATATTTTCCTTTTGGAGTGTTACTCAGCTGCTCTGAGGAGTTGAAACATGCTCTTAGAAAAGCAGGTACTTAATGGCCAGGGGGAAAAGATATAGCAAGGTTCTTTATTGGACAAATATTTGATGGTTTGCCATGCTTAATTGCCTACTAGTCTTGTGTTGCATGGTGAAATAACAGCTATGCAGACTATGTACAAGAACAACTATTGTCTGAGAAGCTGAAAATAGACCAGTTGATCAATTTACCGCTCGTAACTCTAGCATCAGAGTAGGTATTTTCAGGGACTTGCTTTTATAATGTCCTTTTTCTCTTCTAAAATTTTGTACTATTATTATGTCTTGAGGTAAAGTGCAGATTGTGAAAAGGTAAAATGCAGAGTGTGGGGATCTCCATCCTCCAAGAAGCTAAAGCAAACTTTTATTTCTTGATTTCCATTCTGTTCAGATTTTCACAGGTTCTGGGCCTGGCATCATTGCTTCTGTCTGCTACTTGTTACTGTGGGATAATTTGTCTTACTGGTATGCAGAATTTGTGTTTGATTAGCTTTCTATGCTGAAAATCTATATTTCTAATAATGCATTTACTTTTATGGCTCTGTTTAAAAAAGACAATATAGAATAGTTTCCTGTAATAATCTTTCAAGGTCTAAATCTTCCTTGCTGGCCTGTCTGCAGGAATTTTATTTTAATGGAAACATTTCCCTATTAGATACTGATTTTTCAAGAACAATGGACTAATTCAGAGGTTGGTCCATTGCTCATGTGCATCAAAAGCTTAACCAGCAGAATGAAAATTGATTCTCCATAATGGCAGCCACCGGTGGAATCACTGCTCCCCTTGGGATGTCCACGTGGTAATAGACCTGAAGTCTCCTGGTTACAGCAGGCTTTTGATTGCAGGTGCATTGAACTCCTGGTGTCTGATGCACCACAACCATTAATATCAGTTGGTCAGGGGCAGGAAGGGCAGGGAAAGATGAAATTAGCAGACCTGTCCCACTGAGAAATGTTTTTGGCTCTGCCAATTAACAACACAACATCTGCAGGGTAGGGACTGTCAGAGAGACTGTCAGAGACAAATGGCTTTTGGTTGCATGCAGGGTTTACAGATAGGAATTCACAGAGAACTTTATAGAATTATAGACTCATGGAATCATTTGGGTTTGGAAGGGACCTTAAAGATCACCTCCTTCTAACCCCCCTGCCATGGGCAGGGACACCTCCTACCAAGCCAGGTTGCTCAAAGCCCCATCTAGCCTGGCCTCCAGGAATACACCTCCAGGGATGGGGCATCCACACCTTCTCTGGGCAACCTGTCTCAGTGTCTCACCACCCTTTGCACTGATAATTGGTTTGCTGGGGGTGCTTCCTGGTGAAAAAGTAAATAAATTCCTGCCTGGTTTGCTAGAACAACATTGACCTGATATCCTGTTGCAGGCCACAAACTTCCCATGTTCAAACCATCGCACATGCTGCAGTAGTGCATCTTGTGCTCATAAGCAAGAGGGTAGTGCTGGGTCTATGTGTGAAAATGAGATTTGAGGCTGATGTGTATATATGAGATTTTTTTAACATCTGGAGTTCCCAGGTAAATACAAGTACCAGCAGTTTGCGGCCTTCACAGTTTGTCATAGGCATTAGGAATACCCTTCTTTTTCTAAAAATTTGGCCTGACAAGCTCTGGATGCTTTCATGTTGCTTTTTCATATTTCATTCTCGCCTTGAAGACATCCTGAATGTTACAAGTGGTGCAGCGTCAATTGAGTGCTAATTTGTCATTTCTCAGTTTAAATGGACTTTGCCTTCTTCCAGATGTGCTTGCTAGGATCAGTGCTGATCTACATTATCTGTCCTGGCATCCTGCAAGCACCCACCAACATTTAGCCCATGAAATTCAGCAGTAGTTGAATATCAGGGCTGATAACCTCACAATTTAACCCTGAAGGCTGATCTGTTTGATTGCTGATGGCTGAGCAATGCACTTCTTGTCTTGTCAAATGGACCATGATTTTGCCAATTGCATTGTTCCCACAAAACACTCTTATTTCTAGCTGCCTGAGGGTGCAAGGCTGAATGGATATAGCAAATACTATTTAATAACTGTTAGAGTGTGGGAATAGGATAGTTGCTACGAGATCCCTGTCTGATATTTACTTTTAGTTTTATGTGAAATGAAGCAACCAGTCCATAAGAGTCAAAAACAATTTTTAGGAAACTTTTACATCATGGTTTTATTCAAAATGGCAAAATTATTTTCAAATTTTTCAATGGGAAACTGGTGGAAACGGATGAAAAATTGGTTAAAAAAAACAATTGAGTTGCTCTGTGCTATTTTACAAGTTGTTTTCACCTGTTTAAATTTTTCCTACTTTGCAGTCTACTACTGTAGTTTGAACTTCTTGTAATAAGAAAGGTTTGGGTTTTTTATTAAAAAAGGCATTTAATGCTTTTTGGCAGAAAAATATTTAAACCTCATTTTTTATATACTCTAGTTGAAGGAAAATCAAAGTTATGATAAACTCTCATTTTAATTTTTAGAAGTTGCTAGATTTTCCTTTTTAGAAACTAGAGTCAAATACTACATTTTTAACTTAGCCCAAACTACAGTAAAAACAGTCGCATATTTTTCTTGATATATAATTGATTTAGAACTGCAGGATGTGGCTGCTTGGAAGGAAAAATAAGAAAGTGTTGCTATTTCACTAGTTAGAAAGAGTAAAGAAAGACCATTTTGTATGAAAGTCTCAGAGGGAAATCCAAAGCTAATGAAAATTTCTCGGGTTGCAATATCTTTTTTTTTTTTTCTTTCTTTCTTTTTTTTTTTTAGGCTCCAAACCTCTCAAACCATGTACAAGAGATGTGGCAGGCAGGAACTGCTCAGTTTATGAGCCACCCCTCAAAAGAGGGGAAACATAAAAATACTCGTAAGCTAGTCTAGAAAAGGTGAACTAAAACTTTTTCTTCTGCCCTTATGCCTAGGCAGTCTGGGAGAATGCTAACCACTGGTCTCCTTAGAAGTGTATCCTGATTTTTGAGCACTCACATTAAAGAAAAATCCCCATTTCAGAAAGGGAACAAGATTGTGTGAACGTAGAGAATACCACACCCCATCTTAAAAAAAGGTAAGGAAATGTTTTTCTGATGATCCTTTAACACTGTAAGTGATGTCTTCACTTAAGGTTTCATCAAGATGAAGGCAGAATTGAAAATGTACATAATAATTAAATTCTTATTTTAACATGTACTTATTTTAACTAACAGGAAAAAAAAAGCTTTTTCATATTAAATGAAGAATGTAATGCTTGTGTTTCTGTACTTAGAACTATTTTCTGTGTAGCGTTTTTGCGTATTTTGGGAAAAAAAGAGAAAAAGTACTGCACACAGCAGCAAGTATTTTCTTTCATTACAACCACTGAAGTTATTCTTAGCCATGCCAAGATTTATGTTGTCTCTGGTCTACCAAGCAACTGCTGTTTTGCCAAGGCAGATATACAGCCTGTTTACAGGATGCTGCCACTGGGAATTGGTGCTAAGTAATAGTTCACCATTTAGGCTTTTATCAGAACGGATCTGTGTTCTTTCCCTTTCTGCCAGGATTTGGATTGGTTGTTTTTTTTGTAAAATATTTGCAACTCGACTTCCTTAGTCTTCCTTTCAGTTCTAAAATGTATTGGAAGAAGCTGAAAACACTGAAAACATACTGTACTGTGCATGTTTCCTCTGAAAGTGGAATGACAGCAGCAGAGGAATTTTTCCATTCAGATTTTCTTTCTTCTTTTTTGCTTTTTTTTTTTTTTTGTGGCATGGGAAGAACATTGGCATTGTGAATGATAGGTAATAACATGGTCCCAGGGCAAATGTGATCATCAGTGACATAATCTGCAAATGCAGATTATACAAATCTACACCACACGTCTATAAAACGGGGTTCAGTGTCTACTTAATGCAGAAATGCTGTCTCTGCTTTTTGCACAAAACAATATGGTTCTGTTATTCAAAGTAATTTATGTGGTTTAGAGAATCCCTCCTAACTGATACCACCCTGTAAATTAACAAAGACTATGAATTAACTAAAAGTCCTGCTTTACTTGTGACTGTCTTGCCAAAATGTACATTTGACTGGTGTGTTATGTGGCAAAAGAACGAATTGCAGGCAGATACTGCCAGCTCTTTGGAAATGAGCAGCTGGAATACCTTGGCTTGCTGTTAAGAAAAAAAAAGGTTCTGTTTTCTTGAAATGGTCACATTCATGAGGACATTTTTCTGCCATAAAAACCTACTACACCTCAGCTGAAGGTACACAGGTGTTTCTGAAATACCAATTTGTGCGTTGTCATCTGTTAATGTGCTATGGGAGGATACATTTTTATTCTTTCAAAACGGGGAGGTATGAAAAGTGCCATCACCAATGGAAAGTGCTCAGTGCGTGCAGGATGCTGTCTACCTGCTCTCTCTAACTTCATATTTCCATGACACTTGTGTGGAAGGATTACAGACTGTAAGAGAAGAACTGTCTTCTCTTCCCTTTTAATAGACTTTTGCATGCAATACGGCAGTTTTCTAACAGTACCTTTTTGACTTTCCTGAGTAAAACACAATGCCCAGTAGCTTAAAATACAAAGATTCAAAGAGCTGTCTATGAGAGTTTTCAATTGCAATACCATCTCCTGATTAGCTAATATGAATTTCATAAACAAAGACATATATGCAAATTCTATACAGAAATATATTTTTTCCAAGAGAATTAAAGCTATTTTTTCCTACATATACCCATTGTTCTTTCATAACCTGCCCCCATACCCTGTTGTTAGAATATTCTGCTTTTTTTCTCCAGAAAATAGGACCAAAACTTTCATAGGAAATAATTTGTGCTATGAATAGAGATTTTGTTTATCCATAAGATTCTTTTTATTGTAAATCATATGTAATTATTGTGTTAGTCATTTTTTTAACAACTTTACTGAAGTCTAATTTTTTTTTTTTCTAAGACATACATTATTTTATGGGTTAAAATGCTTACAGCTTCAGACTCATGGGTGACTCTATCCTGCTTCACCAGAGGCTTCAGTTTTCCTGTAAGGCACGCTTTTTTATTTTCATTCTTCAAAAAAAAGTGGAGGAATAGGAAAAGCTTAGTTCTTTTGTGTTCTGTTAAAGTTTCTAACTTCATTAGTATCATCCAAAGCTTTTTCTCTGCTTTATTCTATTAATTTCTTGGTTTTCCTTCTTCTGCGTCTCTTATTGTTTAGCTTTACCTAATTCAGGTTTCTTTGTTACAAAAACTGATGACTATGGATACATTTGATTGTGTTCTGTCAGTCACTTTAGTGGAAGTACGAACTGCAAGGATTTTATTAAATTAGTCACTGTGCAATAATCAGTTATGCAAATAATCTATTTTCTTATTTTAATGAGAAAGAGGTCCTGCCAAGAAGACGGAGACTGTGGTTTAATCAACATTATGTAGTAGCATTTGTTCATGATTCATTTTCCAGATTTCTAGACTTTCTTTTTGTGTTATACTTGTAATCAACTTGAATGATGGTTAGAAAAAGCCTTAATGTGAAAAGTCCCTTGATTTGTGAACTCTCCACATATTATTGATGGGAATGAATTAGTTGTCTCCTCAAATTTGGTATCACAATGACATCCCCAAAGTCTTTCACTGTAAATGAACTCTGATTTCGTGCCCTTCTGCAACTCAGCCTTAGCTTAATTTCTTGCAGAACAATGTCATGTCCCTCTTCTAGTCCAGTGCAGAAGTGACCCCACACACCAGAGAAAGCTGATCTAATTTAATGTGCTGATTTAATCTGCCATTTGCTCACCTCGTTCCTGTCCATGCAGGGATGGGACCTCAAACAGTGGGTTCTAGAGCTGCACTGGGTAGTTCCATCCCCACACCATGTGGGAAAACACTAGAAAACTCCTCTGTGCTTACTGCAGCCACGTCCGCCCACTGTGTGGCCTTCACCAATGTGTGTCCTACTCAGGAAGCACCAACTTCTTTATCTCCTCCATATCTGAGGAGGAACAACCAAGAAGATGACTTGAGAGTCGAAGCAATCTGAAATTATGTTCACAGTTCCATGGAAAGTATTTTCTGATATGCAGTTTTAACTAATTAGTTCAGAATATCACACTGTCTGCGGAACTGCACAGAGCTTTGCAGCAGCAGTTGAAAACTCGAGTGGTTAAATCCCCCTGCTGATTGTGGTAGAGCAAGAATTAGAGAACTTGCACGGTAAAAATTCTAGAGATTTTGATGATCTGAAAACTAAACTAAGTAAATATCAAATGACTTCTTTCACGTATCATTTGGAGAATCAACTGCTTGTGTATATTTGTCTCTGTAGCCAATATACAGGGAATTGGAGGCTACCAGCTTGTGGCTTTAGGTATTTAGTACTCCTCTTTCTAAGAGTGGTGAGATTTGTGCCTAACATTTACCAGGTTGGCCACCTGCAAGCTTTTGGAAGTTGAGAGGACTGGGCTATTTTTATTATTACTGGCAGCAGGAGGGCAGTAGGTAGATCTGTTATAGAAAGTTACATCTGACAATTTTTGGGATCTTCAAGAGAGCCAGGAGGGACCGAAGTGAATGGCACAAATTCCTCCTGTACAGAAATTTCCTCTGAAAGGTGATAGTGTCATGGTGAAAAACAGTTATTCTTGATTACTTTGCTTTGAAATAATGGTAAGACAACTGTAAAGAAAATGACAAATGAACAAAACAAGTTGCCATGTCACATGTTCCTCAAGCCTCTCATTATATAACTTCAGTAATTAACTTTCACATCTGCTCTGTTTCCCCAGGAAGGTACCCAGTATACAAAAACTTGTTTTGATAATTCTGCAAGAATAGGGCTTTTTTCTGCTTTTACTTCCCTTGGATAAACTGGATGGTATATCTGTGTAACAATCAGAGCAGTATTTCTTGTTCAGTCTCTAGATGCTTATATGTTTTTGAGTCTTCAATATAAAGAGATTTAGAGAAATGAATATAGTAGCTTCTAAGAGCAAAGTTCTGTGAAATGATTTGATTGCAGCAGTATTGCTTGATTCTAATTAAATATGTTTCTTCATCTTAATTAACAAGTTATAATTGGAATTGAGTTTTTTCTTCCTAGTTAGATTCAGTACTTCCAAGCAAGATTTCCATGCTCACCAGAAGTACTGTGGAGCATCTTATACCTCAAAACGGGGCCCAAACTGTGAAGCTTGAATGGCTGTAGAGTTTTTAGAATGTGTTCAAAATTTCTTATGTCAAGATAATTTTTTTCACAAGGCCAGGAGTCAAGTTTGCAAAATTTCCATCTGTTTCTGTTTGGATTTTCATTTTTGTGATCCTGCTGATGACAGGAGTTTATGCAATTAATCCAGGTTTAGTTTAATCTGTAGATTACATTACTTTTGTTTCCTCTATACCGAATTCTGAGAGAGTATCAGTGAAGAATACTGTGGGTGAAATTATCTGAGGACAAAAGGTGAATTTTGCTTCCTCTGGTACTTTTAGAATTGGGTCAGTGAAAGGATTCTCTATAGTTATTTTTTGTACTGCTGCCCCTACGTTAGAGTTTTAAAGTTCAAATTTGGATCTTAAGAGTACTGAGGAGTTCAGGTTTGTAGGTTTGGGGCAGGCAAAAACTGTCACAAATCCTGATTTGACTTTGCTATAGTGGTGTTTGTGTTTGTGTTGTCCTGCCCTCAGGGGCCAGCAATGGCTGAATAATCTTTGAAACCCAAATTCAGGAAAAGAGAATCACGTGCTTAACTTTAATATGATTTAGTGCTCCCTTGAGCTGGAAGCTCACTGTAGCCCTGGGCTTTAGTGGCTGACTAGGATGGAGTGAGGTAAAGCTCTTCAGGAAATTCTAGAAGGACAAGACACTCATGTAGATATCAGAGCTAATTATGGTATGGCATGTTAAATTCAGTACTGGCAATGGACTGACTATCTGCTCTGTGTTCAAAGATTTAAAATTCCTGTTGGCCTTCCTCCTCTCCATCTGAATTAATCTCCCAGCTGAAACGCAGCTCAGAGACTCACACAGCTTTTAAAAAGCTATTTAAAAATAGCTTTGCTATTTTTACTTGGGGTTTCACTGCATTCCTTGAACTTCTTGGAGATCTGTGATGTTCTGAGCAGGTAGTTTGCAGAGATGTCTTCAAGACAAGGTCCTTCTTCAGCTCCATCATCTTTATCCTTAAGTAGAAAGGGGAGTTGAGCTCTTCTGTCGTGGTTGGATATTGTTTTCCATTGCAGGGTCCTGCTGAGACTGCTTTTTCTTTTTTTTTTTATTTATATATAACTCAGGATAAAACAATGTCATACAATGCTGGTTTGTATCTTACTCCTTTTCCATATGTCTTATGTTATTGTCTAAAAGTAAGATTTCTTCCTCAGAAAAGAATGGTTCTGGGAATGAAGAAAAATATAAAAAAAAAAATGTTTAACTTGTAGTTGAGTTTCACTAGAAATAAAACCTTCCTCAAGACCTTTAGGCTGTTATTTTAATCTGCCTATATGCTTTACAGAAGGACAAATGTTGTAATTTTTAATGGCTATCTTACTAGATCTGGAAGATATCATGTGCCATTATAATACTTTTACTGCCTATGTTACATAGGAGTATCTTTCATTGAGCATATTAATGTAGTTGTTTACTCCTTGGAGAAACTTAAAGTATGGAAAATATGCAACTAGAGAACGTAATTTGAAGTAAATTGTTTTCTGTAAAAAGGTTTCTTTGTACTTCTGCAGAATTCAGATAATGAATACAGTGCTTTATACCATAATACTGTTTATTATAATGTTTTATATAGTGTTCAGGTATGGCACCATTTGTTTATTGTGTTAAATAGAAGTACTGCAAATATTATTTAAAATATTTATTATGTAAATATATAATACTATTAGTTGCTTCCATTACTAATCAGAGGAAGGGTTACAGCCAGTAAGATGAAAGCATGTTCTGCACAATGTGACTTTCTTATTACAGGGCTCTGCGATTTCTTGGAGGTATGACTTACTGGTGCTGCTGCATTTTGTTATGAAGCTCAGCTGTAATTTTCATATATTAAAGATTTCATAATGTAATGACTCTTTCACCCTCACAATACTGCTGTTGCTTAATTGCGAAGAAGCCTAAAATATAAGACACTTCCCTGCAAGAGCAGTTATTCAAAAATAAGGGAATCTTGAACTTGCGTTTGATTTCAAAACCTCGGTGGCTATATAAATGTGTTGTGCTGTACTTCTTGTTTCAGTAACATTTGAAAAAAACCCAAACAAAAAAAAACCACCAAAAAACATGGCTGCAGCTGAAAGGGATACTAACCAAAATATTCCCTCTGAGGTACTGGGTACTGATGATTCAGGTACTGTAAAAATAAACTAATTTTTTGGTTGTAAATTAAAGAGACAGAACACATTTTCATTTTATTTACAGAGGAAGTCTCTCCCTTCCTCTAAAATTAATGCAAAGTAACTATTGCAGAGTTGATCAGGCTGGTTTTGCAGTTCCTTCTTAACACAGATGGGTCTCCCAATGTCTGGAGCATCCTTGGTCACTTGGGCTAGAAAAGTCCAAGTATTTGTATAGGAGGTCTAACTTACAGGTTTTTACAGCAGGATCTGATTTCGTGTTTTTTCCCTTACTTCTGTCTCTTTTTTCTTTTTTCTTGCAGTGTTCAGCTTAACTCTAGTGTTCTGTGAACAGAAGACTCCTAGAAACTGGCTCTAAGATGCAATACCATATTCAGTTGATTTTATCTTTCCTCTTTTAAGTGTAGGACTATTCAGTTCATTATATTGCTTAGTACCTTGTCAAGGTGAATGTTCTTGCACTTCATGCCTGTGTATAGTTGTTTAATATACTTTATTGAGAAACTTTTCCTGATACTGAACCTAAACTTTCTCTGGCAACATTTTGTCCTAGAAAGCACTGAGAGCTCCCTAAATGACCCTACTCCTTTCATTCTTCTATAGTCTCACAGCAAAAATTAAAGTTTAGTACTAAAAGGCAAAAACATCTTTAAGGATGCAAAATATAATAATTTCTGTTCCCAAACTTGTGGGATTGCCTCTTCTAAGCTATAAAAAGAAGGCCTCCATAAGGAAATCTGCAGTGATGGAAAGAAATTATGGAAAACTAGATCATAAAGAAAACAATTCTTTTTAGGTTCCAGTTCAGGAAGTTGCTGGAGGACAAACTAAACTGAATTCCTCAGTTGGGGTTTCGGTGTCTTAGTTGCATACATCATTAGTGAAAACAATACCAGCTGTATATTTTACTTCTGCTGAAGTGCTATTAAATAGGCTGAAGACATCTTACTTTTTTTGCCTAGTCATGTTCCCAGCTGACCTCATGGAAACTAGAACCTTTCCAAGGAAACAATTTTAGAATTACAGAGCAGATAATAGAATTAAAAAGATTGTTACGTGAAAATGAAGTACAGTCATCATCACCTACAGTTTAATAACTTGTAATTCATACTAAGTACATAAGGGAAATTTATAGAGCCTTTGTGATATCTAGGCAAAGCTGTAAATGGACAAGCCTACAGTTCAGTCAGTTGAAAGTATCAATATGTATAAATGAAGAGATATTGAACACTCATATTGAAACCTTAATTCTAAAAAGCATAAAACATTTCCTAAGAAGACTGAAAAATGGCTTTTCCTCTGCAAAGAAATCTGACCTACATTGAGCATTAGTTACAGAAGCAAACAACACTTTCTCTGGCTTTAAGGGATTTATAATGCCTTTTTTGCTTCAGTCTTCGCTGCCAAACCTGCCCCTCATGAATCCCAGACCCTGGAGACAAGGGGAAAGACTTTCCCTCTGTTGGGGAGGATTGGGTTAGAGACCACTTGGCCAAACTAGACATCCATAAATCTATGAGCCCTAATGGGATGCACCTGCGAGTGTTGAGAGACCTGACAGATGTTAGTGCTGAGCCACTCTCCATCGTTTATGAGAGGTCTTGGAGAACAGAAGTGCCTGAGGTCTGGAGGAAGGCAAATATCATACCAGTCTACAAAAAAGGCAAGAAAGAGGACCCAGGGAACTACAGGCCAGTTAGTCTCATCTCTGTCCCTGGGAAAATAATGGGCCAATGGAATCCTGGGCTGCATAGGGAGAAGTGTGGTCAGCAAGTCGAGGGAAGTCATTCTCCCCTTCTAGTCTGCACTGGTGAGGCCACAACTGCAATACTTTAGATGTCTTTCCCTTTAGGTGCAATTTCTTCTTAGGGTTTTAAGAACCTTGGAAGAACTATGCAATGGTAGCTCTAAGGAGTTAAAATTCTGCTGAAAGTTGCCCCCAGAGAAGTCATCATATAAACTCATGAACTGACAGTTTTCTGATGATTTCATGACCTTGACTTCAGAAATCCCCAAATCCACAAGGCAGTGATTTTAATCTTTACTTAGGATTCACTTGTAGCTAATCTTGTTTAAATCCCCTCTGCCTCCTTATTTTTCTCCCCGTTCATTTCTTTCTGTCAGCTCTTCATTCTCATCAGTTTGCCTTAAAGGCCCAGGGTGGATGAGTCAGTGATTCCAATCTGTATCTGCGTAGATACCAATTCCCTTTTAGGGACAGCAATATCATGCTTTAGCTCAGTAGGCAGTCATGCTTTTTGAGCACTTTTGACATCTAGAACTTTCTTTTACTAGATACTGACTGTTGCATTCTTCTCTTGGTTTCAGAAAAGCACGTTCTCTGGGGTCTTTTTAAAAACAAATAAAACAACCCCAGCTCTTGACTGCACAGATATTACCAGTCCAAGATTCATCCTGGTTTAGTCTTGTTTTGATCCCTCATTTTCCTTTCTTGTCCACTTGTCAGTTGTTCATTCATCTTTGGTCATCTGGATACGTATCTGGTCACCTGTATACGTATCTCCTCACCTCCTACCAGTCTTCTCCTCCTCCACATTCCCAGGGATCTCCTACCACCTGCACTGCCAGACCTCGTGGCACTGAATTTTGCTTTCATGTGACTTGATAGTTTGGTGTGAAGCTAATACCATATCTCTCCCTTGTTAAATAAGGAAGAGACTGTAGGTATCTGCAATAAGAAAGACTGAAAAGCTACATCATCTGGTGAGAAGTAGACCTTTCCTGCTGTCACCACAGCAGTGTCTGAGTGCTCGAGCAAGCACAAGGTGCTTCTGAAGCCCCATAAACACCACATTTTCTCTGTAGTCTGGAGCTACAACCACACACTCAGGTTAGGTGTCTCTCACTTGGAGGTGATGAGGACAGAGAGAATATTTTTCTCCCTCCTTAATTCTCTCATCTATAAATCCAAGAGAAAGCTGGAAGAGTAACAATACCGTGATTGGTATTGTTCTGTATTTATTTTTTTTTTTCTAATTGGCCAAAGTATTGAAAATGCTTCTGTCTCTTTAAAATGGTGTGGTATTTTGTGCTGTGGCTACTACTGAACGTGAAGTTATTGGAGTGAACAGAATAACTTCATGCGTGTTGAGGTGTGAGGTGACCTCATTATTCCTAAATCTGTTCCTGTTTTGTAGCACTTCTTATTCAGCTCTACTCTTTCAGCTGCTCGAGTGTTTTTATTTCTGCTCTGGTTGTGTAACAGAATTATTTTGAAATGTCAAAATCATGGCAACATAAGCTGGTTAGTTGAGCCAACCTGGTGGAAATATAGCTGCTCGTAGATAAGACAATAAAGGAGCAAGATTAAACGGGGTTTGTGGCTTAATATGATAAGATGTGACACTTGCCAGGTTTTACTGTGGTGCAAGGATGTTGATTAATACAAGAGATGCTTCTTTCCAACAGAGAGTTCTGGTAAAGACATTCAAAAATCCCCATTTTTGTCTTTGGTTGCATGAAATCGGTGCTTCAGAGAGGTGTTGTGTTGAAAACTCTAGTTTCAGAAGAACATATCATGGGGAGCACTGGTGGGCACTCTGCAATCAGTGCTTGTGCTGGGGAGAAGTACACGTCCCTGGGAGACTCTGCTCCATTTGACCCTTCGTGGTTTTGCTGCCGCTGAGGACCTTGCTATTCGGGCTGTTTACCTGGAAATACCCTGTCCATTAGCAAGGGAACTGAAAAATTATTTCTCAGAGTTCCCTCAGTGTGAACCAGGCAGCCTTGCTGGTCATTACCCTGCAGAGTTTACTTGAAGACGCCAATTAGAAATGGATGAATTTATATATCATTGAAAATTATATATGTTGTTAAATTTCTTAAGCTAACTTGAGATTTTTTCCATTGGAAAACCAGCATTTAAGGGACAAATGAGAGACAAGAAGCCAACTATGTTACTTGAGTGCTCTCTTTATAGCCTCAGAGTAGTTTCTGTGGGATGTGTTCTGTCTAAATAATATATCCCATCTTTTGTACCATTAACCACCCTTCAGAAACTCCCTGGCTCCCAGTGAAGTTGGTTTTGCCTGGCTTATTGTCTGCCTCACTCGCTCATTTACTTGATTTCTCTTACTAGCTTCAATATTCTCCACTGACTGCATATAGCCTGGAGCACTTAAATGAAATAGTAATCTATAGGGGCTTTAACCAGCAGGTAAGATTTCGGACCAAGCGTGTTCCCTGAGTTAAAGGTCTAGTGCCTGTGCCAAATCTATGGTTGCATTAATACCTTCCAATATCTACAGTGACGTATGACATGGTTTTAGCAAGCTCAGTGTCTCCATTTCCTGTCGCATCCAAAATAGCTCAAGATGAAACATGAAGTCAGTTAAGCTGGGGAGAGGGGACAAACATTTCAGTTTGGCATCAGTGGGCGGCAGCACTGCCAGTTCAGTGATGTGAATTATTTAATTATTCTCCGCAGAACAAAATGTAAAAACTAAGCACCACATGTGCCTTAATTTTTTTTTTTTGTATTTGACATGAATCGGGGTTATTTGGGGAATAGCTAGGACCTTTTAAATTTCTACTGCATTACTCTCTTCAGTTATTCAAACCCATTTTCATGTAAGTCAGTGGAAAGAATCTTTTTTCTTACCTGTAAACTTTGACTGCACAGAATTACATTTTGCCACTTCACATTTCAATCCTCTTTCATTTAATGTTTCAATGTGTAAGAAAAGCTTGTGTTTTGATTTCCATCCCTGCTTGAACAGGGAAAGGCTGTGGCAGTGGTGGCAGGCAGTTGAGATAATGCTGATGTTAGGGAGTTATAGAGAGGATGGTTTCTACCTCTTTGTTGTAGGACTGTCCACCACTTGTCTTCATGCCTGTTGTCTGACTAATGTTGCTCCTCAGCTACTCTTACAAAAAAGTACTTTGATAACCTTGTGTGATGATTAAACACTGCTAGTCGTCCTCAGACAGCAGATTGTCTCATGGTCATTCATGCATCTCCAACCTTGATGCTAGATTAGGTAGTCCTTCTCAGAGGTACCTCTTGACACCTGTGTTTTTCAATATTGTAATTTTCATCTGTTGGTCTTCAAGTTGGATTAGAGTCATGGGGTTTGAGGTGATCAAACTGCAAAGGACTTGAATAACTGCAGAACTGCCCAGAACTGCTGTGATGCACAGAGTGATTGCTTTTTATTCTTCTTTTTTTTTTTTTTTCAGCTCTTTTTAATTAAAAATGAAATTGGGTGAAAGCTATTCTCTTGACTCCTGAGAATGTTTCATTAATGAAATAAAATGTGTCCCTAAAGAAGTTTCTAAAGTCATTATTACACTTAAGTCTTGATGTATCTGCCAAAAAAAAAAATAAATTTGGTGTGAGATACCTCAGAGGAGAGAGAGACAGGAAGATACGACTTTCAACTTCTTTATTTTATCTTTTCTTATTCTCAGTTTGGTCCCACTTGTCTGTGTTTTGGGGAAATGATTCTGTGTGTTTGTACTTCCAGTGCTTAGCAAAATGCAGCTGCAAAGAAGCTTGAGATTCTTAAATGTTTCTCCAAATAAACTAATCATGTGTGTTTAATCGAATTTGTAGAGGAAGATTTAAAGAATCAGTATGTACAAAAGATTAATTAAAATTTTCCTCTGTTAAAACCTTTACCTTAGTGACTGTGATGGATATACAAGTGCTAAGGATCTCTGTTTAAACCAGAAGACAGTCATAAACTTCTTTAGTTCCACATTAAAAAAGTAAAATCTTTCTCTAGATACTGAGTTTCACGAGAAGCACGTTTTTTTGGTCTAAACATGTTTTGGTCTAAACATCTAAACCACCTGTGGCTGGTCTTTGGGTAAAACTTGTATGACGTTGTTTTGAACCAACACTGTGCAAGAATGGAAGAGACACCGTTGAAACATGTATTTCCTGTTGAGGATTTTCCTGTGCTATAAGCTGCTTGGTTCCTGGGAGATTTGCAAATGAGACCACCCATTTGAATGCCAAACTGCAGACCTGGGAGCCTCACTTTACAGGGTCTATTTTCCCTTTAAATCCGGGTTGCAAAGATCTATTTGTGGAAGACTGGCACCTCTGCGGAAGGAGCTCTGGGAGCCATGGGAAGTTTTATCAAGAGCACAGAGAAGTACTGTAGCAGGCTTTGGCTCAGCCTGTGTTGACTGAGAACTGCATAATGAAGTCTTTTTTAGGTTTTATATTCAAAAGTTTATGGCTTTCTCAGAGGGATTTGCATCATTGTTGCTTCTTTTATGACGATACTATAGACTGCTTAATGCCTGTCTCCGTTTCGTGGTACCATAGGATGCTTCAGAAAACACTAGTGTCTGGCACAATTTTCCTCAGAAAACATAGCCTCCAGGTTTCATGGCAGTTATTGACATTAAACTGTTCTTGTAAAGTTAAAGTCATGGTTGATAATATAATGATGGGTTCTTTTATGACTTCATAAAAATCTGCTGCTGTTACTCATAGCACCTTTAAATAGTTGCCTAATATTCCAGGTATTCCTTATTGCTCTTGTGGAAAAGGTAAGCTATTTTTGGCTTTGTAGCTGGGCAAGACTGAGCAAAAAGTGATTATATAAACTAATGTACCAAATGAATATCGCTTGAAAGATCAGTTGGGAGGTCCTAGCTATCAATCTGAAATCACCTTGGCTCTTGCTAGTTAAAACCTCCCTTAGCTTTTTCCACAGGGAGATCACTAAATAGAGAGTGCTGAAATACATGCTCGGCTTGATTTGTAAGGCTGTTCCTACAAGCTTCCTATCACGTTACTATATGCCCTTCAGTGTTCTCTTAAAAAAACAACAACAAAAAAAGCCAAATAAACCTTTCTCTGTGGTGATTTCATGGCTTCTGTTTCTTCCTCAGAGAAGATCAAGTCTGGAGTTTCTCTGACTTCATCTGAAATTGTAGGCATGATCAATTTGTTTAAGAAACCTTGTAAGTACTTGACTGATTCTGTAGATTCTGGAGCACACGATGTCCTGTCGTCCGAAAGCTCACTGTTAAGTTTT
Organism: Scolopax mira; assembly: GCA_004320125.1. Taxonomy (NCBI): domain Eukaryota; kingdom Metazoa; phylum Chordata; class Aves; order Charadriiformes; family Scolopacidae; genus Scolopax; species Scolopax mira. The sequence goes on along the minus strand of BJBW01005165.1, from coordinate 36,036 downwards.
TGTGGCTTATTCTGGAGTACTTTCAGCGGGGAGCTGGCTGAGGGGCGAATGTGCTGTGCTTATTGTTTTGAAGCAGGAGCTGCTGCTAATGTATGTGCTGCTTTTGTCCATTTTTATGGCAGTCGTCATACACAGCCTGTGTGTGAAGCGGAGTCAGTCCAAACCAAAGAGAAGTTATTCTGGTTTATGTTTTTTGCAGGTAATTCCCTGTGGCATCACTGGGAGCTACCCGCACCACTGTGGGAAACTTTACTCCCCCAGTTTTTGCTATGTCAGATGCTGTGCCTTACTGTACCTTTTGAAATGGTCCCTTTAACTGATGAAAGCTTAGAATCTATGGATTTAAATTTTGAAGTAAATAGAAAAGCATATTCTCATTTAAGATCATCCGGATTATTTTGCAAAGTTGTCCAAAAGTTTGCTCTTTTTAAAGCTTACTGCTGTAGTTGTAATTTCAATAGGCTTTCCTATATTAGTTGTCAAATACTATCTTTCAATTGCACTGATACTAACCTATATTATTTCACTTTTATTTCTTGCATTGGATTTGCAGAAATTATTTGAGAAATTCAGATATTTTTTTTGAGCCAAATGATGCAAATGGACTGACGCAGTATGAAGTTTGTAGCTACATGTAATCACCAAGCATGCTATCAAGCAGTGGTGCTGGATCAATGTGGTGTCCTTCTGTTCACCTCTCTGTTGATGGGGTTTGGGGAAGGGGAATGGGGGAGGAGGGTTTGGCCAAAGTGTATATAACGAGCAGGATTTGCTTTCAACATGAGATGGTGGTTAATACTTTAACATGACAAAAGATTTACTCTGTTTTCAGGTTTCCTGATTATTTGTTTATTCCACTTCGGAAGTAGATAGTGTCTCTATTTCCACTGGGTTGAATGATGTTCCACATGAGCTTGTGTTACTGAAAAGGTATTAAGAGGGGAAAAGGCTCTCACTTGATTCCTTGACTGCCCTTCAGATCAAGGTGGGAAGTCCCTCTGTCACTGATGGTCAGGGCAAATGCTCCACCAGGGCAAGAAAGGAGAGACGAAGGAATGTAAAAAAGCCTTTAGTTCTTGACAAGTTACTTAATGGGTTTTAATTGTGGATTGAAAGGATGGAAGAAGTATGAAGACTCACTTGCATGCACTATTGAAGAATTCATGTAGGAAGAAGAGACACAAGTGTTTGAAATACCTGGCTAGCTCTCTGTTGTCATCTGTTAATAATTCACATGGCCCTTTCATCTGTATTTAGTTGAGAAAAACAGAGTAGGCTTGAAATATAAAGAATCTCTTAATTTCCTTCGTGAGGGAGTGGGAGTACAGCGTGTCCATTCAGAAAGAAAAGAATATTCTTGTGTGAAGTTTTCAGGCTTTTTTAGTTTTCTTTTTGTAGGCAACTTCACCAGTGGTATTGTGGGAAGGAAATTCTGTTTCTCATGTGGCTTTTACACTTGTGTTAGTTATTATTAGTTAAGTCATAACTGAGCCACAAATTCCAGACCCAGACTTTCCCAGAGTTTGGTGCTTGCTTTTGTAGAAAACCAATTACCATCAAATAAAATGGTGCATCGCTGTCTTGTCTTATACTGGGTTTTGTGGTCAATCACTGTATGGATCTACTGTAAAGAATTAAAAATCCCTGTCAGCCAGCTGTAGGGGATGAGTCAGATTCAATGTCACATGAGTTCTCTCCGAAAGTTATTGTTCGGGGAAACCCATGTCCACGGTCGCTGCCTCCTTTAATAGAGAAAGGATTGGCTAAACTACATTTAGTTTCTCAGAGGATGCTTGTTTAATGGATAGGATTAAAAGTAGAAAGGTAGACAATATCTACAGTTTTCAGCCATCTAGCTGAGGTGAGTGATGGTATTTTTTCAAACCCTGGTGGTCTTGTTTGAAGAACGAGCTTGATTTTGCCTCTGCTTTCACTCCCTCTTCCGTGTCAATATGTGTGATGGTTTCTAAACTCTCTTACCCGCAGCAAACTTTCTCTCCTGAAATGGGCAAAGAGAAAATTTAGAAAATATTATCATATTTAAATCTTCTTGGTAATATCTTACTTGGGATATTTGTTTGTTTGTGATTCCTTTAGAGGCGTAGAATTTACGTAAGAGATAAGTATGACTTACCTTACTTCTGCATCAGTACTGGCAGGACTCTGAGCAACGATAACATGAAGGCAGGTCGTGTATGCATCCCCAGGTACCCTAGATAGGATAGCAATGCTTTCTGAACATGGAACATGAATTTTTAATAGCCTATGGGTGGAGACAGCCACTAATTGGCTAACCCAGTCATTTGTAACAAGGGCACTCATTATCTTTGTTTTTTAAGATTTCTTCCTAGTTGTGTGTCAGAAGAGTTGGAATGCATGGTCTGACAGGCTGTCCCCATGGGTCAGGACTGAATTTGGAATGACTCTTCTGCTCCTTGAGCAGACTGGCTGCTCTTGGAAACGCGACACTCAGCGAGGTGGAATTCTTGTCTGCACCAACCTTGCCATGCCTGCATTCATTTTTCCTAATTACAAAACAACTTACACTTAATGAGTTGCAATTAATCAGTGCCTTTTGCTTTGCTACATGTATAAAATTATACTCGCAGTAAAATGCTTCATGAGCTAATTAGAGATCTCAACCCTGTGTAGCTGGGAGACTTCTGTCCTCTAGTTTACTGGTATCTTATTAAATAGGGAGATTAAAATCTTGTCTCCTCGTTCTAAAGATGCAATCTCTTGATGTTCTTCTGCTCCCATGGCAGACTACATTTAATTCTTATTCTGGAATGCTGTTTCCCTAAATGGCGTGTCCTCTTTAGCCTCGTCCCATTTCACAATACAGCCTCCAGCAGGGATGACCAGCTGCTCCCTGGCTGGGTTTGTCCCAGTTGACTCCTCAGGTGCTGGAGGGTAATAAGAGGCTGACTCTGCAGAGGCTTCTCTGGTTATCCTGAAGAACTGGTACAAACAACCCTTACCAGTCTGGTGGGATGGTCCAGGAGGACAGGGTGGAGAAGCACAGCTGTTCAGAGCGAGGTCAGGTCCACAGAGCTCACTAGCTCTGGCATGGAGCCCATTCCTGCAGAAAAGAGTGGTGTCCTGTGAGGCTGCCTCGGCAGTTGTCCCCGTGACCGTCAGCACCTTGAGGGTCGCACAGCTTTTCCTATCTGTAGATCTTGAAACAAAACCCAAGATGTTTTCAGAAAAGGAAAAGAAAAAAACAAACAAAAAACCCCAAAAAACCACCAAGGCAAAATAAACCTCCTTCCCTCTGCAATTTGGGCTCATCCTGCTGGAGTAATGCAGGTGATGTATCACTCAATGCTGGTGATAACTCTGCGTAGATTAGCTAGAACTGATGTCTCTGGAGCTGCTGCCTGGATTCCTGGTGTGCTGTGAGGAAGCACTCTGTTTCCATCACTGCTGTCTTTGGAAGGGTTGGTTTTATTGAGGGTTCTGAGGACTTTTCTACAGACAGTTCTTGTGGCAGTAAACAAACATTTGATGAATCTTCCTTGTGTCCTTCTCTGAGATGTAAGGTCTTGTATGAGTTTTCACAGCCATCCTTTCAGCCTTCTTCCTTGGTCTCAGTTAAATGAGGTTGGTTGAGGCTTTTGGCCACTTCTACAGTGATGTACAGCACGTGTGGTGTCCATGCATGACCTTACTACCCCAGGTGCTGCCAGGGTGGAGCACTCAACATCCAGCAAGGCTGGCAGCTGGTACCAGTTCCATGGATGTACACATTGCCAAGGCACCTCTGAGAGGAAAAGTAACAGGTAGATAATCTGCTTCAGCAAATTCCAGTGCTCCTTTACACTTTTCTCTGAACGTTTAATTTGAATTGGGGAAAACACTTCCCTGTGCTTTTGAAAGTACTTAGTAAAAATATTATTGTTTTTTTAAAAGCAGTTCAAATATTTTTTGTTACAAAGTAATGAAATCTCATAGAATCATAGAATTGTCTAGGTTAGAAGGAACCTTTCAGATCATCATTGCCCTCTTATTTTCTACTTTTTGGTTATTCCAATACTATCTGCAGTAGCTTGCTATTCCTGGAGCTTTAGAATATAATGTGGGTTATGCCTTTTTAGGAGCCTGTTTACCAAAACCTACTTGAACACCTTTTAGTCACATGCTTGACTGTGATTTCTGAACTAACACCTTTGAAGCTATTAATGAATATGGATATATAATGCCAGGTAACTAGGTCTATTTTTTCCAGGTTTCTTTTTTTTCCAGGTTTCTTTTTTTTCCAGATTCACCAGCGATCTGCAATATGTAAGTACATGATAAATTTTATGTGCAGAAGCGTAAGGGTCTGTGCTCATCTTCATTTAGCATTTGTTGGAAATGTTGGAATGTTAATAAAACAGTGAATTCTCAGGCAGTATAGTAGTGTTTTCTGCAAAGAAATTGTGAACAATCCATATCTTGGCATATGTGCTATGTCTCTACCATCAGGTTTAAAAATTCTGATAAATCAAGCCAGACTAAAAACCAGAAGATTTGGTCTTTGGACACATCTCTATCTCCTATTTTGTTCTGATGCAGTGTGGTTGGGGATTTTATGGTTTGTGTCCAAACAATTTACAGCAGAAAAGCAGGGAAAGGAGGAACTGGTGTTTCTCCTGCAATTTTGACATACCCTCTGATGAAAAATCCTGGAGAAAACATTGATCTGCATTGTCATTACAATGTGTTCCTGCCTCATGACTGGTGACTTTTCTTTCTTCTATATGCAAAACTTAGTCTTTAAAAGTGAAGAAGAAGGGACAAAAGGGTGGGAGAAACCTGAGTTTAACTTGTACACTGTGCAAAGTTACCTTCATATAACTGACAGTGCTGTCCTTTCATATGCCTAAATTAAAAGGTTCTTTCCTCTGGCTGTCCTGGGTGGGTCCTGCGCATAGGACTTTTGGGCTTTAGCTCTGCTGTTTAAAGAAGTATCAAGATTAGCACAGTCATTTAGAGCATCAGGATTTTTCCAAAAATGCAGAAGTAAACCTGGTATGAGGATCTAGGGATCCGAGGGAGGGCAAACACAGAACATTGGAATGACTATTCTCTACACCTAGGATGTTTGTCTATACGTGTTAATTTTCCCCTTCTGTGTGCCATGATTAAAATGACTGCCCACAATGCAAAACGACAACTGCTGTTGTTTCCACTTGACAAATCTTTCAGAAATGATAGTGTGAGGGAGGCTTAAAGAAGAGCAACTTGGACCTGCTTTGAGATGATTTGAAGTATTTCATCTTCTAAACGCATCAAGGAGAGAGATGTGTGTATCTCTTGAGGCTAGCTGGTCACATATTGGAAACTGATTACTTTTATAAACTTTTCTTTTGGCTTGTTTATTATTTTTGTACAGTTAAAATTCTCTCAAACTTGCATGTGCTGCTGTAGCCCTGGGTGGTGCTTTTCAGAGATGGAAAAACAGCTTCAGCTACTGAACGCTTTATCCAGAACATGGTCTAGATAAATTAAGAATAGATACAAGGCAAGTAAAAAAGCTTAAAACTTGATGAGTACCCACCTCTTGCTTCTGCCCCCACCTCTTTCCCATGTTTACTCTCTGGGATTTCTTTGACAGTCATTGCTCTTGAGCCTTGAGTTGTACAAGTAAAGCAGCAGAGGTATCAGGGGAAGGAGTGTTTTATGCAGGAGAGCAGGAAGTCTATGATGCCAGAGAAACCCTTAGGGAAGGGAGCTAAATACAGTATGGTCAGCACAGACTCCCCCTAAATCTCACCTTGAACTTCCCTTAACTGGACAGGCAGGGTACCCGCTCCTGTCCCAGGCTGCTTGCAGGGATCCAAAATGTGCTTCAGGACCTGGGAAACAAGTTCTCAGAGCTCCTGAAAGGGAGCACATCCACCCGTACTAGGCGGTCATACCCGGGCATTAGTTAGTACTAGCAGCACAATTTCTGCTTCTTGCTTTTGTTGCTATTCTGGAACACTGGGAGGGTACCTCATCTGCCAGAGGGCACCCTGGACAAGTGACATCTTCTGGAATGATGATGCATCAGGAGACGCCGCATTTGGCTGGTCCCCTGGGCTTTTACGGCTGCTGTAGCCCCTCAGAGAACAACAGACACAACCTATGGAGTGTCCTTCCAAGGTTTATAAATGGCCTACCTGAATATTTTTCATTTTAGGATCCATGTTGATGTCATGTCCTAGAATCTACAATGCCCTGATTTCCCTTGGTGGTAGTTATGCTTTAACCATCCTCACCAGCACAGGACATCTCGTACTTTGCCTGGCCACCTGAGTCACTCCATTCTGTTTCATTCTGGAACATCATAAATGGTGAATAAATTCCCATGAAGGCAGGCGATGTTGGAGAGAAAGCACTCTCTCCTTTCTCAAGTGATGTTTAACCATGTCCTAAATGTCCTAAATTTAGCCATGTGGCTAAATTTCATGTATTTCAGCAGTTTACTGGTGGTAATGCTTCATAAGCTCGGCACAGTGGGACAGTGTGTGATTAGTGCAACCAGTCACATCCTGGCCTGGCAAATCCTCGCCTGGAACTCAACCAGCATAACAACAGGAAATATTTTTTTCTCTTTTTCTCTTTTCTAGATACGTTTTAAAAGTAAATGTCTGGTTGTCCTATTTCAAGGATTGAATTTAGATATTTTAAAAATGTTTAGGTTTATAAATACTTGAGTATCATCTCTCTATGGCTGCTTCTCTTCTCCTATTTAAATTTGCCTCTTCATGAGTAATTAATTTTCCTCTAACGTCATAAAATAGAACGAATGGGGGAGATTTCACTTAGCATCACAGTAGTAGCTAAGATTTTTTTTTCCATTTTGATGGTACAGATCTTATAATGAACCTTTTCTTGATATTTCTATTTGTGGTATTCCTACAGATATCTTACTTGGCTGACATTTAAAATAACACTCTTTCTACTTATTAGTGTTTTATGTTAATAAATATATCCATAGACAGCCAAATAAATTCAACGACAAAATACATATTTTTCAGTACTTTATGAAGTGAACCTTGTTCGTTTTGCACACATCAGAAGAAAAATATTCAAGAGGTTTTTATTTCTTAGATATTTATAGGGAAGTCTAAAAATTTTCATCAGATTTCTCCGAGGTTATCAGTTAATAAGTGTTTCTAATGACGTCCTGTTTTTCTGTTTTAATTCTGAAAAACAAAGACAAACCATGATCATCTCAATTCTTCCGTTGCATTCAAATAGCAAGTGCTCCAATGAAAATACATTAATCATTTTAATTTTGGTGTGTTCTCACTTTTTCTTTCTCTCTTAATAAATAGTATCAGGGAAATATCTTTGTATTCTGTATATTTTATTATGTTGATGACAAGATGAGGAATTGACTCAATTTTAAGCTCCTTTTCCAAAGCAGATCTAGTGTCTAAGGAAGTTGTCAGAACTTCAACCTTAACCCTTACAGTCTTCTTCCTGCAACAAAAATGTCCTATGTTCATCTCATGTTAGTGCTTGGCCTGGGTGGAGAAGACAACCCAGACTGAGGGCTCCGGTGAGGATGTGGAAAAGCCACTATGAGTTCCCTGTCCTGTCTTTGACTCTGTTCTGTGAAAAAGTTGTTCAAAATTTGCCTTTGTGGCTCAGCCTGCTTACCACATAGGGCCAGGAGATGAATAAGGAGTGACTGGTTAAGTATGTAAAATGCTTTGAAGTTTGAAATACAATACTAGTATAATTAGTGATTAATGCTAATGACCAATTTTGCATTTTTGTCTCCATGGTTTGTTTACTGCTCAAAATCTTGCTGAAATTGTTGGTTACAGCAGCTCAGGTTGAGTTTTTCTCAAGTCAGTTTTTCTGGTTTTCTCAACAGTCAGATCAATACTGAGATACCATTTCATCCTGAGTCCTGTAGTAGTCTATGTCACAAAAATCAGCAATTTCAGAAATAATGGAAATGGCCATCTATCCTTGGCCCTCAGAAGATCCATTACAGTCTGGAAAACCAGTGTGTCAGCAGGGGAGGTAAAATTGGAGTACATCACAGAGGTGATGCTGAAGATCATAGAATGGTTTAGGTTGGAAGGGACCTTAAAGATCACCTAGTTCCAATCCCCTGTGCCACGGGCAGGGACACCTCCCACCAGACCAGGTTGCTCAAAGCCCCATCCAGCCTGGCCTTGAACACCTCCAGGGATGGGGCCTCTACAACTTCCCTGGGCAACCTGTTCCAGAACCTCACCACCCTCATGGTGAAAAATTTCTTCTTAATATTTAATCTAAATCGCTACTCTTCTAGTTTGAACCCATCACCCCTCATCCTATCACTATATGGCCTTGTAAAAAGTCCCTGTCCAGATGTGGAGGAGCAGGAGGATTTGTAAACTGGGTGTGAAGTAAGCTGTCTGGCATATTTCTTTTTTAAGAGGATCCTCGGCTGAGTCTCCAGCTTGTTTGTCCAGGAGGTGAATCTTGTCCCTGAACAGAAGAATATCTCAGTTTAGTGTCTGCTGATTCTGAGGAGGGGGTTTATCTGGGCTTGTGTTCAACATACATAGTGAAAGCTGCTCAGAGAAGGGAAAAAACAGATGTTGGATAAATAGACAAACTCACAGACTCAGGCCAGCTGTCCCAAGTCTTAATCTGGCCACAATTAATGTCAAATTGTGCAAAGAAGATTGTTTTTATAAGAAGGAGTAAGTGAGCCTGGAGGAGTGGTTGGGAAGGAGTGTGTGCAGCAGAAAGCCGTGAGGAGGGGCCATAAGGAGGTGAAGATGTCCTCCTGCCCTGGCTCTGCAGAGCTCCTTCAGAAGAAGGGTCTCCTTGCAGGAGCACAGTGTTTGGAGGGGAACACAGGGTGGGTTCTTCACCCCCTGTGCTGCTGACTGATGAGATTTTCCATCTCCATCTCCTTCCATTTCCAGATGTTTTAGTGATGTGCCAGTCTGGGGAATGAGTGCCATGGTTCCTTCTGACCACCAACAGACTAAGTTGGTTGAGGTTTGGCTTTTTTCAGGGAAAAAACCCTTCAGCAAAACCCTTCCCAACCCCTTATTTCTCTTCACTGTAATTTTCAATATGCATGTCTTTGTTCAGTTTTTGCTTTTTTACCAAAACTGGCCAGAACATTTCTGAATGGTTCATGCAGCTCCTTTTCTTAAGAAATATTTGATTTTCTTTGCTTTGCTACCAGCTGTAAGCCACGACAGCATGATTTAATTCTGTGAAATCGGAGATAATCACCATTATTTTAGTTATTTTAGACACATTGAGGCTGAGTTTAGATTTGATTTGGCTCCGAGGTCACTGAAATATGGGGTTTTTTTGACTCCTTGAGAGTTTAGAGATGGTTCTGAGATTCCAATCCCCTAAATTTGAGGAAGAGCAATGGATTTACTGCCTCCTTTTTAGCTTCACCTTTATAAAATTTAATGGGGAAATTATTAAAATAATGTTTCCACTGCAGTGGTTAGTAATTGGCTTGCAATAAGTTCCCTTTTAGTCTTGGCTTTTCTGTATCACTTTATAAGTCTCAGAACTTTGAAAGAGAACACACAGGCATAAAGTAATCACTTTCTCCTTTTTTTTTTCTTTTTTTTTTTTTTTTCCCCTGGCTAGAGTTGCATGTAGAAGTAGGCCTGAACTTTTTAAAATGTATTTTGACTTCACAGAATATACATGCTAATTTTTACTTTTGATCCATAGAGCTGCTCTAACTCAAAAGAAATATTGATAGTTTCCAAAAAAACCACACCCAATAATCAGATATTGCTTATGACTAAGTCAGTTCATAAAGTGAAAATGTGACTCTTAATCTCATCTGACCTACTTAAAATATTTTATCAGTTCATCTGAATTTCCAGGGTAAAATTCATATATATGTTTGTCATTGTAAAAATATATTAAACTGAATCTGTGTGAAAGTGAAAAAAATCACTCAAAGCCCTTGTTTTACACTTGCCAGTCACAATGGATCAAAAAAACTTTTTTTATCTGTTTTTCTTCTTTAATTGGTTATTATTGTTCTGAGTGGTGGTGCTGTATGTCACAGTATGTCTTTACTGGTTTCAGTTTGTGTTGGGCAGAAAAAGCAGAAATACTGTATTTTGCACCATGACAAGAAAATTTTATCCGATAAGATTGCTCTTATGTGACATTCAGGAAGAACTTGCTCTGTGTCAAATCGCCTCAGCAATGTGTTCACTTGTTCTTTCCCTTATAAAAGAAGGAAAATACTCTAAATCCCAATCCAGAATATCTTGGATCTACCTGCTTGCTTTCAGCCTTGATTTATTAGCGCCTAATGATTTATTAGCCAGTTGCCTCTCCACCCCTTTGTCAAGTAGCAATCCCTGGCAGTTCCAGGAGCCCTTTCCATAGGGTGACATTTACTTTTTCTGTAGATAACCACAGTGCTGCCTTTTTAATTATCCAGTGATCAGCTGGTGTGCCCAGGTCTGTCTTCCCTCCTGCTTCCCGCTGATCAGGGCCAAGTTTTTAGAAGAACAGCTCAGCAATGTGCCCCAAACAAACAAGTCTGCAGTTTGGAACAGGTTGCCCAGGGAAGTCATGTTTGCCCCTTCCCTAGAGGTGTTCAAGGCCAGGCTGGATGGGGCTTTGAGCAACCTCGTCTGGTGGGAGGTGTCCTGCCCATGGCAGGGGGGTTGGAACTGGATGATCTTTAAGGTCCCTTCCAACTCAAACGATTCTATGATTCTGTGATGCTTCAACATTGCCTCTCATTCCTGTTATCCGAGTCCTCCAGCCTTTCTGGCACTCTGACCCTCCTTTTTGATCAGGGTCCCTCCCAACTTTCTCTTATCGATGGATGTCAGCAGCATGCTGTTAGTGCTCCTGCCTTACCACTGAAGAGGTTTGGTCTACAAGTTTCATGCTTCATTTGTGAAAATTAACGTTTTTTTTAATGGTAATCCAGTAGTTTCAGTTGAGGATAAAACGCTCCTTTTCTCACCGGTGGGAAAAAAAAACTAACCATGGAAGGGATATGATTTAAAAGTTGATTGGTTGACCGGTGCAACACAGGACTTGTTCTAGGGGCAGAAAAAGCAGTTTGGGCAACCGAATCCCCTGCAAGAGTGATCTTAATAACAGTGATTTGAGCATAGGATCATGTCAACAGCTGGTGCCAACCCTGAGGAGGTACAAGTGACCGCCAGCAGCTGGGGAGGGACCGTGGGGAGGTGTTTGGTCGATGAGGGTTGTATTCCTTGGACTTTGGACCGCTCTGCAGCAGGGCCTCAGGCAGCTCACTTCACCCCTGGGAGGTTTATCCTTCCATCTGCAGCTTGGCCAGTAGTTCAGGTTTTAACAGAAATTTCCTAAGAAATGAATCTGCTCAGGGAATCCCATGTTTTACAGATTTTTTGATTTATTTTTTTTTCCACTGAGGAGAAAACAACGAGCCAACACACCTCTTTACTGTGCTTACCTCAAGCGTTTAATGCAGATCTGGAAATCTCAGATAAAACCCAGCATATTGAAAGGATCATCCATGAATAACTTTAGTTAATAAGTCTTGCCCTAGTAAAATAAAACTTTCTCCCTCCTGTTACATAATGGATGAATGTTTTGTTGGTGAATCAGAAGCTATTGCAGTCCCTTCTTTTCTAAGAGTCTCACATGCATCACTGAGCCCAGAGCTATTCTAAGCAGGTTTTATGTTATCCCATATGTTCTGCAATGCAGCCCAGCACCTCAATAACATCTACTTAACCCTTTTTACAAATGTCCTTGTGTGTAAGAACTCGCCGTGCTCGGGATGTGTTTTAAAGCCCCTGACTGCTCACTGTGTAATCTGTACCTGGGGCTTCCCCCACCTGGAAGCAGGGAAAGAAGGAAACTCCCTGGTCCCAGTAAGGTTTGCTGCTGGAGTTTGTACTGATATCCTTGCACTGTTGTCCCTGTTGAGAGTCCTCCTCCTATCCCACATGTCCCCAAAGCGACCTGCCTGCTCTAGGAGGTAGCTGTGTTTTTCAGAGAGCAGCGCCTTCCCCATCCCAGAGATGTTGCCCAAGGCTGGCAGTGGGGTGGATTAGGGAGGTAGGACATCGCTGTCAAAATGAAGGGTTGGGTGAGGAACATGAGGCTTTCTAACCTCTAGGTCCGCCCAATGTGATACTTAATAAAAATAACGGGCACAGAAATGCAAAGACTGTTTGAGATGGAAAACAGGAGCTCAAAAAGGAAGGGAGGTGAGATTCCTGCCAGAGTAAATGAGGGTGAAAAAGTAGAAAGGAGCAGTATTTACCTGGTTCTGGTTCTTCTGTTTAATATAATGTAAACCCTTTAAAACTACATTTTACTCCTCCGCTGTTCCAGCAGAGGTTAAGTCCTTGAAGTGTGTAAAATAAGACTTTAGTCTCTCTGTTACTTCCTTGTGTCAAACGAGGTGTTGAAATAGCTCTTTCCTTGCTCTGGATGATTAAGTGTATGATACGGTTTGAACATTAATAGACTGTATTATGCTGATTCATAGACGTTTCCTAACAGCTGATACCATATGTATCTCAGCTACATATGGTTTAAAATGGGCTGTTGTTTATGGAATTGCTTTTGCTCCTGCAGGTGGCGAGGGAAAATAGAAATTTCTGGAAGGTAAGATCAGTTCTTGCTGTGTTATGGATACTTTAGCTAGTATTACTGCTTTATATCAGGTAATCCAAGAATCCCTCATCTTCTCTGTGTGACAAAGCTTGCAAGAAACAATAGCTCTTATAAGATCACTTGATACTCTTGGAGAAACAGCACTGGCACGCTGTGTTTCCTTCGCTTTGCCTAAGTCTTTCAAGAGGCTATTGTGGCTGCACCAATTTGTCACCTTTGATCCCTCTAAATCTTGTTTTCATTTAGTGTTCCTCGGGTATTGATTTATTCTCTGGTTATACTATCTTATCTCTGTCAGCATAGGACTGTTGCATACTGTCTGCTTTACAAGCGTTCCGTGCTATCGCTAATTGTCTCACACCATTGAACTCATTGCTGGGAAGTTACTTTATTGAATCTGAATATCAGTCTTATTTTTATGTCGATCTTTATTCCCTTTTTGTGTTATCTTAAATATTCCCCTTGGGCTCTTTGGTGTTTTTATCTGCTTTGTATACGTGTCCAGCTTTCTTTTAAGCTACCTATGGAAAAGAGGGCGATGGACTGAGGCCAGGTCATGGAGGCAGAAAATGTCCAGAAACCAACTTTTCCCATGAAATCTGATGAATTACAATAGGTACAGGAGCTTGCTCCTATTTTGCAATGTGGGAACATGGTTAACCAGAGCAGAGCCTGCCCTCCTCCTCCTCCTCCTCCTCCTCCTCCTCCTCCTTGCTCCCAAACGATTTGCTTCCATTTCCTGGAGGAGTGGAGACACCTCTCTGGGGAGCATTGCTCCCAGCTCTGAATGCAAATGTATCAGCAATAATGAGCAGCTCTGGGGACTTCCAGAAATGGATGTACCGAGCCATGGAGTGGGTGGAAAAGCCTGGAGGCAAATGCCGATCCCAGTTTGCACAAGGAATCTCTGCCCTAGGAGAACAGACTGGGCTGGGGGGAGTTTAACACATTGAAAATAGAGAAGTTATTAGAAGTGGTCAGCACGGATTTACCAAGGGTAAATCATGCTCGATTGATCTGATAGCCTTCTATGGTGTTATAACTAGATAGCTGGATGAAGGGAGAACAGCAGATGTCATCTACCTTGACTTCAGCAGGGCTTTTGACACTGTCTCCCACAACATCCTCATTAGAAAGTTAAGGAAGTGTGGGATAGATGAAGGGGCAGTGAAGTGGATTGAGTCCTGGTTGTGTGACAGGACTCAGAGGGTTGTCATTAATGGAGCAGGGTCAAGTTGGAGGCCTGTAACCAGTGGTGTCCCTCAGGGGTCAATACTCAGCCCTGTCCTGTTCAATTTATTCATCAATGACCTGGACGAGATGACAGAGTGTATCCTCAGCAAGTTTGTTGATGATACCAAACTGGGAGGGCTGACTGATAATCCAGAGGGCTGTGCCACCATTCAGCATGACCTGGAGGTCGTTCTTCCCCTCTGCACTGGTGAGGCCACAACTGGAATACTGCATCCAGTTCTGGACTCTCCAGTTCAAGAGGGACAGGGAACTACTGGAGAGAGTCCAGTGTAGGGCAACAAAGATGGTTAAGGAATTAGAGCACCTCCCTTTTGAGGAAAGGCTGAGAGAGCTGGGACTCTTTAGCCTTAAGAAGAGAAGACTGAAGGAAGACCTCATTTATGTTTACAAGTTCCTAAAGGGTGGGTTGAAGGATGATGGAGCCAGACTCTTTTCAGTGGTTTCCAGCAATAGGATGAGGGGCAAGAGGCTCAAGCTGGAACATAGGAAGTTCCACTCAAATATGACGAAAATCATCTTTATGGTGAGGGTGACAGAGCCCTGGAACAGGCTGCCCAGAGAGGTCGTGGAGTCCCCTTCTCTGGAGATCTTCAAGACCCATCTGGATGCAGTTCTGAGTGATGTGTTCTGGGCATTCCTGTTTTAGCAGGGGAGTTGGGCTAGATGATCTCTAGAGGTCCCTTCCAGCTCTGTCATCTGTGAATCCATGAATCTGTGTCAGGGTGGCTTTTTTTGGTGGGGACCTGAAAAACAAAGAAGTTTGTGCAGATGCATGGCCAACCCGGGGCTGAACAGAGCACTGCTTATGCTAGCGGATTATTTTTACAAAATAAGCGGGTTCTTTGCAACAAAGCATGAATAAGCATACCATTAGCTTAAAATCAAGGTGGGCTTTTTTTTTTTAATACTGATATGGGCAATGTACATCATAGCAGCCTTTTTCTGCTGTGGAGATGTGTTTTGGGATGTCAGTCAGCCTACCCTCTTAACTAAGGGGAACTTTTTAGTTCCCTTTTTCTCCCCAGCTGCTGCATTGTGCCCTCCCGCCCTCCCCCTGCCATGCGGTTCTTAGTGCTGCATGCGGGCGGGTTTCCATTCCCTGCATTCTTTGCAGAAATTCTATTCAATTTAATAATTCATATCCTCAACGATCTCGCCTATTACACCGTATTTTATAGCCATTAAATTCATTGACGAGGAACATACTGCTTTGGAGACAGCTCCTGTACGATATCTGGTACTACAGATGGCCGTTCCAGACAGGGGCTGCGTTTCACCTCGTGAACAAATGTCTGTGAAATCTCCTCAACTCCCATCGCAAAACTGAGGTTTGAAACAAGTCTTGGCCGCAAGAACTTCAACTTTAAAAAGTCACTATAAATCTTACTTTTTTTTTTTTTCTTTTTTTTTCCCCTTCTACCCACCAGCTAATGCATTTACTTGGTCAGCTCTGCTCGGAGAGGTCTCTCCCCACAGGTTTTCTCACCCATGTCACTGTAGTGTCCCCAGCACTGCAGCGAGGAGGAGAGGCTGCAAGGAACCAACACCTTGTTACATATCCAGGTCTCTTTTCTATGATTATGTGAGACTCTCTGTTTCTCGTGTGAAGCCTGCTTTGCTGGAAAATTATTTTTTACATGTTTCCAGTGGTGTTGAGATCACCTCTGTCCCACCCAGCGGCACAGCCTCACCCCTGCGTTGTGGCTGGTTTTTGGGATACACTGCTCATGCTCTTTCCAGGCATTTAAATCTCTTCCCCCCTCTAAGAGCCGTAGTTAAATCTTTATTTGACCCTCACTTGCCTTGATAGCTCTGTGCAGTTTTCGAAAGGCATCACAGCCCGGGAACCCCAATGGATTTTGGGTGACATTTGAGCACTTTAGCTCTCTGAGCGATCTTACGGGGATTTATCAGCTGGTGCATTGCCAAGGCTGTGCCTGATTTACCGTCAATAAAACCCACGGCACCAGCCTTCATCTTTCTTGGAGAGCACCTCAGAAGTAAAAAAGAGAGTGTGAGAGGAGTAGCTTCTCCTCTCGGTCTCCCCTCTGTCATTAGGGGTGCAGGGACCACGTGCTGCCTTCATGATGCCGATGCTCTCAGCTTTAACTGGCTCTGTGTTCAGCACTGCCTGTCTTTAGGCAGCTGGGAAATTATATGACAGGTTAAAGATTATTCTAATCTGCTCTGCTACTTCTTTGGAATAAGCTGAGAAGGGAGTGTTTACCATATGTGCTGTGTTATTCTAGCTCGTGTAGCCAACCTTGTTTATCTGTTGCCTTCACACCTCATGCTTTTCTGTGATTCAAAACTGATTTGCTGTTAACTGTTTACAGTGATTTGGACAGGAGAAGCTTGTGAAACGGACAGGAAAAAGGTTTAATTGCTGATTTCCCAGGTTTTCTTAGGGCTGGATCTGTAGGATTCCCATTCGAGGGACTGAGGAGAGAAGCAAATGGCCTGTGTAAGCCCACTTGTTTCCTGACTATCTCAGCTGTTGCCCTGGACACGAGTTGACACCATTGGACGTTGCAGCCTTCAGTCTTTCCTACCCCATTTTTTTTTTTTCCTTTCTGCAGTGTAGGCTGGAGAGATGAGTCATGTTTGGGCTCCAGTGTTAGAGACTCGACAGGCTTTCGTGCAGGGCACTGTCTGTTGCAGTGCCAGTGTTTGGATTCCTTTTTGTACTTGTGTTAGGAAGCCTGTTATGGGAAGCATTCTACCCTGTAGCTGATGCCATCCCACGTCTTCCTCCCTAAGAATTTGTGAAAAGTTTACATAAATAGACTTTACCTTAGCGGTCCGGCATTGCCTCCTTAGAAAGCTGGAGGGGTTGGCTGCTCCTGATCTCCACACCAGCAGGATGGGGAACAGCAGAGAAGGGTGTTCATGGGGTTTGCAATGAGTCACAAAGACTCAAAGAATTTACACTTAGTAATGCAACAACTGTGATGATGGGGTATGGAGCAGGGAAAAAGCTACGGGACGTGTTAAATCGCAAGGAGAAAAGCAGATCTTGGCTGGAGATAACCATGTTGGCTTTCACCCCTTTTTGATGAAATGAAAGCTGTGTTGACCTGTCTTACTTGTTCAGCACCCACATTCGTAGTTGGTGAATCAGTACAGTAGATTTGGAGCTGATGAGGTAATTCACAGTTATATCTGAAGACTTCCAAAAGAGGAGGGGACAAGGGCAATGCGGATGAATGACACAGTGAGAACCTGTTTTAAAAATGCTGTGGTTGAATTGTTTTATGCAGAAATGGCATTACACAGCTTTCCCTTTCAGAGAAGGCTGAGGAAGCAGGCAAGGTGGGAACTGTGGAAAAAGAGCTCTTTCATCCAGTCATTTGTCTTTTACTGGTGCTTCCTCTCCTGTATGCTCCACCATTTGATTTATGAGTTTTTGCAGGCAGTCCCTGAAGTGTGTGAAGGCTTGGGGCGGCTGTGGCCTAGAGCAATAATTTTTCTCTTTCTCTGCATGACTGCCTGCCTATCTGTTAGGGGTTTCATATAAGAAAATATTTCTCTAAAGTCAGAAATGAGCAGCGAGCAATCAGTCTGGCTGGAGGTGTGAGTTGGTCAGCTTACAGAAAGCAGAGCTAAAGGCCAGGGAGAGTAAAATCCTGTACCCTTTTTTCTTCTACACTGGTAAAACTGCTTCTTTGGTCGTTGTTTTCCTCATCTGCCCATTGTGGATCAGAGATTATGGATTGAAAAATTCTAATTGATGTTCATAATTCAGCTTGTTATGTTTATTCTGGCTACAGGGATGCCTTGTTGTCTTAATGGAGTTGCACAAATGACCATGTATCTTGACTGTCCAATGAGAG
>BJBW01005165.1:0-18267 GCA_004320125.1 Scolopax mira | reverse complement strand
ATACCTTGTAATTATGCCTCCAGCAACTACCAAGGGGTGATACCCAGCTGTGGCTTTGCCACACACAGGTACAGCAGATCGGAGTGTAAAACCTGACACGGTATTGAGGAGTACCATTGCACTACAGAAGATTTTTTTCATATTTCCTGGTCAAATGTTCCCACAGGGGCCTTCTGTGTCCTTTGCAAGCAAAGTACTGCTTTCTGCAGAGCAGCAGCTCATGGGGAAGAGCAGAGTGAGCTGAGGCAGTGTGTATGCACACAGCCTGGGAGAAAAGCACATACAAGGATTTAAATAGCTTATGAAAATATTTGTCACCAGCACAATGTGATGCTTCTCAAACCAGATTATGATAGGAGGCTAAAATGATGGTTTGGTTTTGATTTTTTAAACTAGTTTGAGTAGATTCAATGCAAAATCAAGTAGCAGCAGAAAAGGAAATGAAGCTTTAGAAATTCTTTGGTGCATCCCAGCTCAGAGAAATTAACCTCTTCTCGGAAATGATTGCCAAGATACTGGTGGTAGTTCTTTATAATAGATGTGGGGAAAGCAGTTTGAAGCTGCATTTATTTTCTTCAGTCTTTGGTGAAAACAAAAGTTACTTTTTTTTTTCCCAGCTAACTTTTTAATTTCTCGTTCCTGTCTTTGTGTCTGTTTTGTCTTTTTGCCGTGCTTTTTTTGGTGCAGCTTTTAAAATTTAAGTGTCTCAAGGAAGAAATGCTTGGTCAAATCCTGCCCTCAGTTACTTGGGGGAAAAAAGAAAGTCAGAAAAATATACTGACTCTGTTGATATAAAGCTGGATTTTTATTGACGTTACCCACCAGTAAACCAACTCTGTTCATTTGCAAATTGACTTGCCTGGATATGAGGCTATGTGAGTAAAATAGAGCAGGTTATTTTTTAACTGCTTTTAATTCAAGGCAGAGGATTCAACACCTGCCTAAGAGGGGTGATCAAAGGGGCCCTTGTCTTTTGGTGAAAAGGTCACATCAGAAGTGCGGTGTAAAGCCTAAAAATGAGCCTCAAATAATAAATGATAAACAAATCCCGGCTCTAGGAAATTATCCTTTCTCTTCATTCAAATGTTGGGCTGCACTGACACCTCCAAGCGGGTCCTTCAGCCCAAGAGCAGGTGTCTTGGTGCTCCTACCTTGGCTTTCTCAACGAGGAGGTGCCCCCGGGGAGCTGCAGCCCCGCATTTGCATTGCGAGCGCCGGGGCCGCTTGGGGCTGGTGACTTGCTCTTTGACCTCATTCTTCCTTTGAACCCGGTGCCGCGGGGCCAGCCCCGCCGGGCCACCGCGTCCCTCCCTCAGCCCTTTCACCTCTCCCTCTTGCCATCCGCAGACAAGAAAAAAGCAGGCAAGTTCCAGCCTTTCAAGAAGCTCTTCGGCAAGAGGAAGAAAAGAGAACCAGCCTCAGAGGGCGAGGGAGCCAAACTGAAGCCCAGCCACTCCTTCGGCAACGTCTGCAACGGCACCTTCTCCTCCGATGAAGAGCCCAGCGGAGGTCTGAGGTAAGGTGGCACGGGTCTGGAGGGTCTCCTGCCAGCCCAGGGCTTGTTCTCCCTGCTTTCGGTGGAATTAAATTTATTTTCTGCCTCTGGCTGAGTGGTGGCGAGTTGTTTGCTGGTTTGGGTGTTGTTTTTTTTACGGAGCTTCTGCATCCCTGTCCCTCCTTGGAACGTGACACCCCACAAGCTGTAGACCCTGAGGTCTCACTTCGTTTCTCACTGGGTCGATGCGCCGGTGGGTGAAAGAGAAATTGCAGGGTGAGGCAGAAATGGATTTGAATCTGGCTTTGTGATTTAGCAGAACACTGTGATGAACGCCTGAGCGGAGGTACTAAGGGCATCCCTGTTTTTAGAACTGGGGAAAGGGAAACCTGAACTGGCTGCTCCAGATCTCTTCTTGCATACTTTTCACTGCAAGGTGGTATCTCTGGGTCAGGACAGACACATCCTCTTTCAGTCTATCCCCTACAGGTTTTGCATTGTAATTGGGGCCAACAAACAGGCTGCCTTTATTCTGATCTGATTTGAACGTAGAGTAGAAGAAGGAAGAGAGGGACCTGGAAATCAGATCGTACTCCAGTGCCAAGAGAGGATGACGGAAGGACAGGGTGAGAATTTGCTGCAGAAATGATGGGAGAAAGAAACTGCACAGAGTTAATTAGTCAGCTATCTCTAACTAGGAACAGAACAGAAAAAAAAAAAACCAAAATAAAACAACCAAAAAACAACAACAAACCCCCACCCCAACAACAAGAACAAAAAACCCAAGACCAGATGCACAAACTAATTGGGTCAGTAATACTTATTTAATTTTCCAACTGAAAGGCTCAGGTTAGTTGACTCCCTGTCAAAGCTGGCTTCTTTGGAAAAAAAGGAACTGTTTGCACTGGGGAGTGTGAGCATCTGAAAGTAACAAAAAATCTGAGAGGATAAAAAAGATGTAAGAAATGTGTATCAGAAACATCACCCTGCGCAGAACTTTCGATGGTGCAAAATCCTAGCTGTGAAAATATGACCTTTTTTTTTTATTTTTTACGCTTCTGCATCTTTTGTTCCCTTCTGTGAAATTCTGTAAGTTTTAGGTTTCCTATTTGTTTTCTGCAATGCAGTCGGTCTCGTGCGCTTCTTGTGCCTCTCCCTCTCCCAATGTCTCAGAAAATCAGGAGCCAGCACAGCCACGCTGTGGATGGAGACGTGCCTGACCACTGTGGCATTGCATTGCCTTGCCTGTGTGCTTGACACCGAGTGGCTGTAGGGAATTTCGGCACCTTTTTGCCTCTAGAGCAAAGCAAAGGGCACCATCTCCCTCTCGCAGATTTCCCATGCAGCATAACTGAAAAGTCAACGCTGCGCCCAGAAGCAAAGGGTGATTTGGGAACTTGTCCAGTTCCTCAAGAGTGAGGTGAAGGTGTGGCAGAACCTTGTGAGACTGTTAAGTGCTTGCATTTTTTAACGCAACAATTCTATTAATTAATACAGGCGTTAAACGCAAGTCTCCAGTGGAATAAATCAGACTGCACAATTTAAATTACAGGGGATTAGTAACTGTGAAGGATCCCACGACTCCTCTCAAGCGGAACGTTTCCTTCTGCGCCTGTGATTCATGAGAGGTGCTTCTGGCTTGGCCTGCTAGAAATTCTCAGTCAGATCTCTGTTTTCCCTGTCAGGCTTCATGGTGCAAATGTGGGTGGCATGTGATGATAATTTTCAGTTTTCAGGTAGCCTTTGCCACGTTACTCATCCTACAACAAGCAGAGACGTTCAGTCAAGTGCATTAAATGGCTTTAGAGAGCCCAGTTTTGCCACCCCTTTCCACTTTCAGCAATGTAGCTTCCATCCTTTACTTTTTTTTGCCTTCCATTTCAACATAAGCATTTCAAATGTTTATGAATTGAATGCCGACATAAGGTAGCTAAGTAAAATAATTTAAAGAGTTGTTTACAGGTTGTCTAACAGTAAATACATTACCATACCTTCCATTATTCCTACAGAAATGGACTACGGCAAATATAAATAACTAGCGGTGTATTTATATAACCAAAATCCCGAGTAGTTTTACAAGACCATCTGCTTCAAACTCTTTAAGAATATACAGCAACCATATATATATATACACATAGAATCATAGAATCATCTGGGCCAGAAGGGACCTTCAAAGGTCATCTAGTCCAACCCCCACACAGAAGCTTAATAAAAGTTCCAATTTTGCAACAAAAGTCCGGGGATGCTCCCGTTCCTTTCATAGAACTGTATTTCTTCAGCAACCTGTAACATACTCTAATTTGTCATCTGCCGATGTTTCATGTGGACTTTTTCTTTTGAGGAGGGAGAACGTGTTATTTTGAAAAGACATTAAGGAAAAAAGCCGCTTCAGGAAGGTAGAGACAGGAAAATAAATGAGCATAGGCTAAACAAGAGATCTGTGCTGCTTCCGAGACCTAAGCTAGTGTTTCCCCAAGTGCTGTATTGGCTTACAAGCCTGCTCAGAGCTAACGCCTCAATCTCTAATGGAGCCTGCACCGACCGGGTGATGCAGATGTACCAGGAGCAATTTAGATAATCTGCATACGGTGTAGATTGACTGGCTGAGTTGGGAGCAGCCTGAGACATCTGCCTGTCCATCCTTTCTTACAGCTACTTCCTGGACTCCTTAGATGCAAATAACTTGCTTGCTAGCCTGATGTATGCACGCTGCAACCTATTTATTCATCCGTGTGGTTTTGCAATTCCCAGCTGGGAGGTTTGCTTCTGCAGTTTGTCTTGCCCTGCCTTGTGAAAGGCTGGAACTCCTTTTCCCACCTTTATATTGCCCTTCTTGAGTTTACAAAGTGTAACAAACTGTACTTGTTAACTTTCTGTCCTATCTTCCTAGCTGGGAGATAGAAGTAATTATTGCAAGTTTAATTGCGTTTGTGGAACTTCTCTAGAGCTTTTGTTCTGAAGCTATGGTGTGGCATATTATAAGATTTTGTGTTTGTCTTATTTGTCACAGTTGACAGTAAGCGAGCCTTGTGAGGACTTACCTGAAAGGGCACCTGTGTGGAACCATACAAAAAGTTTGTCATTCTGGGTTGATGAGCAGAGGCAGCAAGGAATTACATTTTTCTTATAGAAGATACAGTAGGTGCCTCTACTTGGGCTAAATGTAATATTTCAAAGGATCTGGAAGTAGACCTGTCAGGCCTTTAAGACTTGAGTGTGACAACACTCTTACTCTTCCAGGGAAAAATCTCTCAGCAAACTTCAGTCTCTTGGAGGGGCCTGTCTAGGAAATGGGACCCCTTTAATTGTAAATCCTCATCAAGTTCTGCATAATCTTGTAAAACTGTTCTCAGGTCATAATGCCACCCTTATTAGGAAGAAATGACCTGAAGATCGTAGCTTTCCCTATATACCAATGAATACTGCCTGTGAAGAAGAAAAGTGAGAGATTTCCTGTCTCATCACCAACTTTGCCCAGTATTTGCTGAACCTTCGCCAGCATGAATTGCTATTGGGACTGGACCATGGGTCACCCAGCTCTTTGCCTAGTGGAGCTGTGCTAAACTGGTTACTACTCAGCTAATGAATGCAGCTTCTTTTCTGCTTGTGGGTACCACGTGCATAAGCAGTGTGACTTCTCCAAATGTGTTCATTCTTTGAAAACGCCTCATTTTGGCAAGCAAAGTTGGTATTTGCTATTCAAGCTGCACCCTTGTTGCACTTGATCAGATAATTCAGAGAGACAGTATAATTGCATTGTGTCACTTCCACAATTGTAGAAGCCAAAAGCATTCCCTTGCAAATACGAAGACTGATTTCTGACAAGTTTACCAGCAGAACTTCGAAATTATCCCTCCTTGACAATTGTCCTGACATCTTGCCAGGAGACTTCAATTCTAGAAATGTAAACTGGGCACATGCCGAGCTGAAGGAAAACCTTTCAGTCCTTTCTGTAATATTTGCCCAGCGCCTGCACTCAGAGACAGGCTTCACGTGGATTTAAGGCAAGCATTTTGCACAGTTCTCATCGCTATGCTTTACAGATAAGCCAAATAAGCAATAAACAGTTTATGGACCAAAGCTGGGGCAAGGAGCATGGTGCGTTCCCAGATGCGTCAGGAGTTTGATTGCTCATGACGGGAAGTTCCCCGGGGCGGAGGCCCCAGGGTGACAAACAGGGACACAGTGCCAAAGATGCAGCACAAGTCAGGTCACGCATCTGTATGGAGCTGCAGGTTGTGTGAGTGGCAGCCTCCTGCTAAGAACAGAAACCTCCTGAACTTCTCTGGGCAGTCCACCTGCCAACGCCAAGAGTGAATCTTTCTTTCTGTTTGAAAAGAGCAGAAGAAGGACACTGGGGAGAGGAAGAAGAACATATTTCATTGTCATCTGAAGAGATGTTTATTCAATAATTCACTGAAGGTAATTTTTGTCAGAGGCTGGGTGGGTTGGGCTGTTTCGCTGGTGGTTTGCACCTGAGTCCAAATGCCACAGACGGTCTGAAGGTGGAAAGGAGACGGTGGTTTCATACCAGCTACCAGCTTTTTATAGTGCAAATTTGGCTTCTCTCTGCTTAAGAGAGGCCAAAGGCAGTGGTGGAAAGAATGTCAGTGATGAATGCATGGGATGGGGCACTTGAGAGGCATATTTCTTGGTAGATACTTTAGATATACCCTTGTATATAGATACAGATAGAATTTCTGCAGGTATTTGTGGTCTTCTACTCCTCTAATAACAGAATATTATATCAGTTGGGTCTAGGAGGTGATACAGTTTATTCTCTATTATTTATCTCTCATGGCCTTTATCAAGGTATTTTTAAGAGCACAAATAATATCATCAAGATTTGATCAGTGAGTTAAGCTGTGATACCGGCATTACATTCCAGACAGCTGTTGTTGTTTATCTAAAAAATATCTGACCTGTGAAGTATAAATTTTAATTTTACATTCATTTTGAATTCTGTGCCTGAATGGCCACAAAGGGCACAAGCACGCGTTTCAGGGAGAAAAAGGATAGGAAGTGTAGCTACTAACATGGCTAAATCCCAATCTCTTTAATAGATTGAAATTTGTGAAAGAAGCCTATAGAAGGCAGTAACAAATAATGAATATAAAGATGAATATAATGAATATAAAGGGATATAAAGATGAGAAGGAGACATTTTATGAATTCTTTACTGCCAGGAGGAAGATTAAGTGAAGAGTTGATCCTCTGGAAGCAAGGAGGGAATGATGGCGACAAGAAATGCCGAGAAAGCCAGTGTTTCAGTCCCCTTTTAATTTTAATCTTTGTACAAAAAAGGGGAAAGAAAAAAAAAAAAAGCAGCGTTAGGTGTACTTTCAACATTACGTCTGTTTTTAGCCTGTGTGAACTTTGTTATTGTGAATGCAATTTATATTGGGGTTTGTGCATACACAGATAACAGGAACATCACAGCTTTGGGAGAATATATGCAACAAATAAAATGCAGATTCTTCTGGAAGGTGCAGACTGGGACCTGTATTCTTGTGCTTGTTTTCATGGGAGTTAGAGATAGGAGGGACTTGTTCCATGCTCAGCCACCCATTCTCACTGGGTGATGTTGTTTACAGCTGATCATTTACCTCAGAAAACAAAATTATTCGTCTGATTTTGCTAAACAGTGCACTCAGCTTGGGAATTTCGGCAGGTATTTGCGGTCTCCTACTCCTCCAAGAACAGAATATTATATAAGTCAGGTCTAGGAGGTCATACAGTTTATTCTTTATTACTCATCTCTTGTATCTCCATTTTAGCTTCTGAATATTTAATTTTCATTTTGCATTTCACGTGAATGAGAATAACTCATCTGCGTCAAATGGGGCCTTGGTTACTAACTGCTGATCAATGGCATTCACTCTCGTCGTCATAGAGACTGGCCTGAAAAATGAATGTAATTATATTTTCCTCATCTCTCAAGTGGCTCTTTTATTATTGCTCAGGTAATTACCTGACATGTACCTTGAAAGAATATGTGGTGATTGATTAAGTAAGGCAAAAGAAAATAGCGATCAGGAGAAACTGCTCAGTCTCTTTCTTTCTGGGCTTTGTGTGGCCTCTTCAGCAATCCCAGCCCCTGCTCCGATGGCACGTTCACCTCACAGCTCAGACTTCCACCTCGTCTCAATAGGTAATGCACTGAACATGAAGAGTGCCTCCCTCGGGTGGGGGATAGCGTAAAGAGTAGGACAGATGTTATGGTCGCCTTTTCTTAGTGATCTTGTACCACCTGTAAACATCGTATTTAGTGCAGGTGACAGCCAGCATTAGGACGGAAAGATTCACCTTCCTTCTCCAGGTCACCTCAGGCATTTGTCCTGGTTTGAAGTAAAACTGAACCAATTTTGTGTTCTGGAATTTTACATTTCAGTTAGGCCTCCTTTAACTCTCTGATATTAACAGCCTATTGTGGAGAAAACTGCTCGTTCTCAGAGTGATAAGGCCAATGTTTGTGCTAAATGCCAAGGAATGGTGAGCAGAGAGGCCCTTGCTTATACTTATTGNNAACGGACAGGACAGGTGACCCAAACCTGACCAACTGGGGTATTCCATCCCATCTGCCCCATGCTCAGTATAAAAGCTGAGGGATCAAAGGGTCAAATCTCTTCCTACAATGGCTGATGTCCGAAGAGGACCCTGTCTCTGTTCATCTGCTTTGGATCCTGATCTATGTGTTCCTGACTCCAGAGCTGGAACCCAGTTCCCATCTATCTCTGAGTCCAGTCTGGAACTTCCCCAGTGCCTGCTGGTGATGGGACTGTCATCCTGGGAGCTTGATACGGTTTGGTATATATTGTATCTATTTCATTAACAACTTCTTTTTTGTTTTTATTTTAATATTAATTCTTCATTAAAGTAGTTTAGTTCATTCTAAACTTCTGAATCTCCTTATCTCTTCCTCTCCTCTTTTTTGGGGGGAAGGGCCTTCTGTCGGTCCAGTTGTGGTGATTTCAGCTGAAACCACGACATAGGATCATAGTATCATTGGAGTTGGAAGGGACTGACATATTTCACCCAAGGCTTGATCCCAAGGTACAGTCCAGTTTTGGTATTTCATTTAGACAGACTCCTATGAAGCAGATATATTAAAGTAGTTGTTGGCATACAATCTGTCCCAACATTTCCAAAAGCAGCTGATGGTATTTTCAAATCCTCATAAAGTGAAGTCTTGCTTTTGCCTCCAACTCAAACTTGTAAGCCTAATGGATAAGCTTTTAATGTCTGTGTATTGTTTTTTCTGCATGACTATTAGAGCTCATCTCATGAAAATGATTCACCGCCAGTTCAGCTGTTCAGTTTCTAAATTTGAGAGTGGGGAGGAAGGAAACCCAGCAACCTATAAATGATAGCTTGCAAGAATCTGCTTTGTTAAAATAGGAAGAATAAGAAAACTTTATTTGGTGTATTGGTTTATTAGCCAGTAGTATACCTATACATTCATAAGCCCCTATGAATTGAAGGTGCCGGCTAAGCATGAAAACAAATAGATCTAGAGAATCACGGGTGTTTTCTGTTTTGGGTCCAAGGGAACGTCCTGATTCCTTCTTGCATAATTTCCACCACTACTGCAAGGTATCTTCCCTCTGCCACATCCAATTTTCATAAACTGGGAGCATTTTTAATTTTGCTTATCAGACTGATTTCCTCAATTGGCTCTTGTCAGTCTCCTAATTTCCCTTGTAATTGCCTCATTTTGAGTGCCTTCCTGACTCCAGGGGGAATGCCTTGGGGCAGTGGTTCTTGCTGTCCACCTTCTCCACAAGACTTCATCTCAGAAGTGCTCCAATTTTAGTAAGTATCTCTTCAAACCCAAGTGGAGCAAAGCAACATATGGACATTGTAAAGCTTTAAGAAACAGAACATGCCTATATATCACTTGTGTCAGCCAACATGGATCCACATGGAACAAATTTCTTATTTCTGGGTTATGGAGTGTATTGTGGAAACAAAAGAGGAGACAAACCAGGACAGAGAAGGTTGTGGCAAAGGCAGATTTGCTCTCTTTAGTTCTTCGTTTGCATGGACCCTTTTGTAGGATTCATTACAATTGCTGGTGAAATTAGAGACTTTTTACCTTTTCTAATTTGTTGCAGCTGAGCAGCACAGGATAGGCACTACAAGCACTGTATAAGTGGCCATTTCTGACATGTACTGAGTGGCATGTGGTCAGGGCAGAGGAGTGGGGAAAAGCCCTCCTGAAATGGTCCTGGGTGTCTTGCCAGAACATAAGACTAAAGTCATGCTTAGCGGTTTTGTTGACCTTAACCTTTCTTGACAACTCAGCTCTTGCCTTCCTCCCTCCTGTCACCAACTGGCTTAAGTCTTTTTGCTCCAGCAGCTTTGTTCTGGAGTATGTGAACTAGGACTTTTCACTGGTTGTTGCTGTTTAATCACTTTCTAGAAATTTGCACTAAATGACATCATATTGCTGTTACTTGAGTGCAAAGATGCCTCATTATGTATTCTGTATGTGAACCTGAGAACCCATCGCTTTCTGCAGCAGCCATCAACATTTTATACTAGGTTCCACTCTATGTCTGTCTCCTTTTTTTTTCTTATCTTTTATCCTCAACCTTGGCCACGACTAGCTTCATTTTCACCTTAGTAATCCCAGGATATTTTTTTTTAACTCTGACCTTCACTGCTTCCATCACAAATGTTGTCTTGTTTTAGTCTCCCAGAAATGTTAGGCTGCCTTACTTGTCCTCCTCTCCTTTGCCTCCCTTTCAGATGCTTTCATTACATTCTCCCACCTAAGCATCATATACTTAATTTCCTTGCAGATTCTGCATGGCAACTGCCTTTTCCACAGCAGGTAAGGTCTAGGGCTTGGGCTCCTGAACCGAGCAGAGTTGTCACCTGTAATATAATGTGCTGTCTTATTGCCTCTTCCTTTCCTTCCTTATGAGCTGGATGCAGTCACTATATAGCACTTATTCCTGCCAAAGCTAACTTAGACTTTTCCCTTCCTTTTCTCTACATTTTGCCATATTTTAGAGCAAATTTTGCATAAACATATGCTGCTGTTTGATAGAATAGTGTCACACACAGTGGAGTGCCAGGTGACGTGTGAAAGTTGAACCACTTAGAGCCCTGTTCCTTCCACTAGTCTGCATATTTCTATGACAACTGGTGACTTGTCCACAATCCTCAAGCTGTGTTAGGGATTCACTTGCAGAATTACTGGAGAACTCACAGAATTACATCACCAGAATGAAGCCTGCCTTTGTTCTGCATGATGAGACTTTCTGAGGTTGGAGGAGTTGGTGAATAATTACATATTCTTCATGTGTCAAGAACTATCTAGTCCCACCCCACTACGTTTTTGTCAGAAAGCAGCAAGGGCAGGGCTGCTCCCTCAGGGAAGGCGAGTGGGGCATCCAGGGGGATCCCACAGCAGGGCAGAGGTCTTGTCACCTGAGGATCAGTCCCACAGTATCTAAGAGAGGCAAGCAGGACAGATGCTGGGATGGTGGCCAGGTCCACCCAGGGACACAGATAAGGCAATATCTGGATGATAAGGCAGGTCTGAAGCTGAGCCAGGAAGCCAGCTTGTAGGTCGGATCCACTGATCACCCTGCAGGTCCACAGTGAGAAGGCCCTTGCCAAGGGCAAGATGGGAAATCAGTCTGCAAATTGAGATATGGATCAAGGGACTTCGTGGCCAGACACAGTTGTGGCTGAACTGGAGACCAGCACTCTTCCAACAATGCTCAGGTAGGAACTAAAGCTTCAACTGTTATCTTAAATGGAGCTCCTGGCCCTGTGGTGGGGGGGTCCCAGAGGAGGCTGGTCAGTGACATTAAAGCTTATGAGTGCTCTCAGAGCCCTGACATCTCCCATGATTAGTTTTTCTGTCTTTAGTGATTGTTATTTTAGTTAGATCACTAGCTTTGTATAAGATAATGATGCATGATGTGTTTTGAAATGAACAGGGCTACTAACACAGAGGCTGCAGAACAGGTCTTTGGCATCAGTGGGACTCTGGTGGGTTGTAACTGTGGGGCTGTGTAGCTTTCCCAGAGCCAGTGCCCTCAGCTTTGGCACTTCCTGAAGAGCTCAATCTTCAGATTGAGCATAGAAATGATTCCTAAGTTTACTTCATGAGAAAGAGTCCTTCAGCTTCCCTGCTAAAAAAGTCTCCCTTTTGCCTGCTCAGCATGTAAGGACCATGTTTACAGGTTTCTTAATGCAGTGAAGCTTGGTCCTGTCTGAGCAGAGTTATAACTCAGAGTTATGTTGCAACATGGACAATATTCCCCATCAAGGCTTGAGTTAGAACCAAAACTCACATTCCAGCATGACAGATGAAAGGGGGGATGCTAAAAATACAGCTGAGAATTACAATCCATTTTCCTCTATTACAGTATTAATGCATCTCTGGAATGACTAGAAAATGCAATTTATGTTTTTCATCTCCAGCTGCCCTGGGGGCATCCATGGGAGATGCAAAGGACTGGAATCAGATTTCTTTTTTCAAACAACACATTAGGTAAAGGCGTCCTATCACTGCACTTGTCATTTCCCTGGGGCCACATTCTGGGAGATGGCTCTCAGATGTCTTTGAAGGGATTATACTAAGGGTCGATACCTGGCTACAATAAATTAGTTCTTGTTTTGCATGCTGCGTGAATTATTTTAGTATTAAAAAAATGGCTGTATGTGAAAGAGTTGGCTCTGTTCTCTAGTGATTACAGAATTGTTTTTTAGTGGAAATCTAGAAGAGTGAAAGTCATGAGACTGGGATTTTTTTGGAGTTGGTCTCTACAAACATCAAAGAACAGAACAACTCATTCTTTCCCTTTATTTTCCAGTTTCTATTTCTAACTTTTTAATATCAGAGTGGGAGGAACATTTATGACACACCGAAGAGGCAATTGGTGGTGTGAGCTTTGTGTACCACAGTAAATGCACTGATAGGGGGTTATGCAAGAGCTGGGAGCTCAACGTTCCCTGCTGACAAAAATTCCACTTTTTAAGGACCCCACATTCATCTTTGAGAGGAAAAGTAGCTCTGGAGGAAAGTGGGGTCTGAAACCCCAGCCACCAGTGCTGAGGTAAACTTGGTACAGTGTTCTGTGCAGGGATACCCCTGATGTATCTGATCTACTCGAGGGTGCAGCCCCACAGCAGAATGAGATGATCAAAGTCTGGACTGCAGTTGTCCGACCCTTTCCAGCAGCTCTCTGGCCATGCACCTGGCATGAATGCTTGTGCCAGTGTTTGCTCAGCCAAACGGGGAAGTTGTGTGGGCTTGTTCTGGGGTGGGTTTTTTTGGGTTTTTTAGGAATTAGTTATTCAACCTGAATAGCTCTCTGAATGCTCTCATGTGAACCACTAGCACCAAGAAGGTGCAAAGAGGTGATGGGAACATGTGGGGAGGAGGATAAAGGGAGAAAGTATGATACCTCACCCAGTCCTGACTTGGAGTAGCTACAAGATTAAGATTACATTCTAAGTAAATCATAAATATCTTAAGATTACATCCTAAGCAAGTACAGATGCATAGCAATTGGTG
The DNA here is from genome assembly GCA_004320125.1 of Scolopax mira. Classification (NCBI taxonomy): domain Eukaryota; kingdom Metazoa; phylum Chordata; class Aves; order Charadriiformes; family Scolopacidae; genus Scolopax; species Scolopax mira. Next base: position 5,233 of record BJBW01005165.1, on the reverse strand, counting down.
GCTGGTGAGGATCCAAAAAGAAATCTCTCTCAGTTGGCTGGTCTTCATGGGAGAGGAGTAAGACTTCTCTTGTAGGCTCAGGGTGATTCCATTCTGCTGTGAGGGATTTGTTTCACATTTCCTAGATTCTTAGTGCATACACAGACAACTCAGCGAGAGTGAGTAATGGGAAGAGGGTTTACTGCACAGAGGTTTTGCAAGCCAAATTCATGCATGGAAACATTACATCTATGGTACTTCCAATATCTACGTAATCTGTTTTACCTGTGGTTTTCTGGGATTCTTCTTGAAGTCTGAAATACAGCATAAGGTGCTCTCCCTTTCCAGGGGAATGAATTTACAAGTATTTAGTTAAACAAGGAGTCTGAGAAACATTCATTTTGCACAGAAGGGAGCTATTTAGGGAAGAGATGTATTTGATGCAACCCTTTTTACAGCTAAATACAGTTAAACTGTGGTTAGGAGTCCATGAACAAGATGTGGTGTGGTCCTTGTACTCCATTTCTTGCTCTATTCCACATCCACCTGACACCGCTGGCTTCATTATTTGTAAAAATCCTGTGGAATGGTTGGCTTTGCTGTACTTTTATGCTCTCAGGGTGCCCTTGAGATAAAGCCATATTCCAGTGCACCCTTTTTGTGCCAAAGCCTACGTGTCTCAAAAAAATGCAGTTCTTGATAATTTCATCCTAATAACAAAAAGTGAAAAGTATGTTCTTAGTTTTGCTGAGAAATAGGGTATCCCTAGCTATCTTCAGGAATTTGAAGCTGGCTACAGGTGTGTCAAAAAACCCTCTGAGAACATATGGAATTTAACTTTGCTTCCATTATGAGAAAATTAATTTTGAAAATTTCTGTATTAGAACTGAAACTGGAACATGATACTTAGGTTGCAACACATCTTCAGAGAGAACATCTTTAAGGACTCACTAAAAGTGCTTTGTATTTTGGTTTAGCACATCCATAATTCATTTAATTCAGTCAGGTTTCTGGGAAGTGAGTCAGATGATGATTCAATTATTTTCAGCACAAACAGCCTCTGAAGTGTCACTGTCAGTATTATCAACAGAAGTGCACATAAACTGATGCCACTGTTTTCCCCCATCTCTTGGAAGTGATATGGAGGTTTGAAACTCTACTGCCTTCAACTGTGACTACAACCATAGCCCAGGTCTCTGGCACACCATGAATCTATCAAAAGCCATTCCTGATGCCACCATGCCTTTTAGTTCAGTGGTGGGCTTTCTGAAGCACAGTCAACTGTAGATGTGGATCGTGAGGATGTTATTGTACAAAGGCTGGTGAGAAAATCTTCAGAGATGGGAATGGTGGTAGCAGTGAGAGAAGCTCAATTATTCATGCTGTATTATGTCTTAAAAGAAATTCAGTCTTTGTGAAAGTAGAACATGGAGGGGAGTGGGGAAAAAAAAAAGGGTGAAAAAAGGATCTCTCTGATATGATCTGTCAAACTCATAGCTGGGAGGATTTGAAAGGATTGTAGGCCCTGAATGAGTAAAATAAGAGACCTTTCAGAAAGTTCAAGTAGCCTGGAAACCACCTTAAATGCTATTTAAACTTGCCTGTCAAAGAAACTAGGTTACTACAATGTGTGAATGTTTTTTCCAGTGTACTTTAGCCTACAGAGACATTTAAGCAAACTTCTTAGGACATTTTTACTAGTTATTGGACATGTGCCCAGCGAAAGTGCTCAGTCACCCAGTTCTGAAATATCCAGTGTATCTGCAGTGCATTTTGAGGGGATACAGTAGAGAAAGGGCTTGGGTTAATTCACTGTGGGGTTTCTTGTGAATGTTTCATGCTTTCTGACAATTTAGACCGTGTTTGTTTTGGTAGCCGGTTAATAAGAAACCAAAAAATGGACAAAAGCTGTCAAATATGTTTGGCCTCAGCTCTATGAAACAAAAATGTGTGATGTCATATAATGAGGAGATGCCTAAACTGAAAGCAGCTGGTGTATGGCAGAATGTCAGTGTGAGCTGCATAGCGTGGTCCTAACCTGCCATCGGGACCATTGTGGGCACTTGTCAAAGACAGGGTTGGATTTTCAGTGGTGACGTACTTCTGATTGCAGGTCCCATGAAGCTCCCAAGCTGTTTCACATGACCCAGTGTCCCAAAGGAAGCTTTAAATTGCATGTTAAGAAGTCTGATCCCACTAGCCGTGAACCCAAACCTGCAGGTAGACAAAAACTGGTGGGCTGTGTATCTATTGCAGTCAGAGATTGGGGTAGTTCACAGGCAGGAGGTGACACCAGATCATTGAAGGTGTGCTCAGCTCTGTAGCAGGATGGGGAAGATCTTAATCATCAGGCCAGAGTCCCCCTGCTGCTGCTCAGCTGAAGTTTAGGGGTAGCACACCCTCTTCAGTTCAAAAGTTGCAGGTTGCAATGTTCCTGACTTAAATATTAACAGATTCATCCATAAGGTCAAGAATGCCTTCAAACAAGTCACTGAACTCTCTGGTGCCTGCTAATTAGTTGTAACAAACATGGGGGTAAACATGAGCTGTCTAATTTTGAGAATGCCAACCCACCGTGCAGTGGGTTGGGGAGGAAGGTGTCACATGGAGGGTGAACAGCCAAGAGATGAAGCCACAAGTACCCGAGCCACAGCATTGCCCGAAAATTCTTTGAGAAGGAATTCTCTCTGGAGCACAGTATGACCCGGATTATGTATCCTCAGCAGATCTCTCGGCCCAAAGGTAAATAGTAAACTATGAATTCCCACTGGCCTTGCCTTCTGCACCTGCAGCAGCTTCTTCACATATTGAAGAAGGGGTTGTCATGGGCTCGATCAATTACCTGCTCCCCTCAGTTTTGGTGGTGAACACATTTAAGGGGCATTTCTCAAACTGCTGTTCATGGGCTGATTTCTGGATGGCCAAGGAAGGTAGGTACATCCCAGTTTTACCCCGGCTTGGTGTAGAGGCTGAGTCGTGAGATTCTGTATAGAAACCTTTTTAGAAGAGGGTTTAAAAATAAACTTTTATGATTTCTCTAATAAAAGGTTTCTAAAAGAAAGTGTGTTACCTTTAGCAGCCAAAGGCAATCAAGTTGTGCTTTTTACTTTCAAAAAAAGCCCTAAAATAGAATATCGCATCAGTTAAATGTTTCCCCTCTTTGATGGCTGGAAGTGCTATGAAATATTGACCAGCGCTTTGCTTAATTTTGTGTTGGTTTGTTTCAAATGAAGCATGTTGTTCAAACATTAATTTTGGGTGAAAAATAGTTTTTCCGTTAGTCTGTGCTTGCATGGAGGATTAAATGATATAGGGAGCTCCCTGTGTTCTCCCCGAAAGCTTGGATGATTTATTTCATGAGTGCAAATGTATTTTAAATATGAACTGGAGGGAATAAGACATTCTGGGGCAGGTTTTTTTTCTGATATTTTCAGGTTACCTGAAAGAAATTTTATTTTAAAAGTCAATAATAGCCTATCATTTAATCAGTTATAAAAGGTTAATGTAACCCTATATAACATGCTTTCTTGGTAATAAAAGATTATGATTTTTAATTAAATAGTTCATTTCCATACCCCAAGAAAAAAAATTAGATAAAAATGTAATAAATACATTCCAGACATTATTTTTTTCAAAGTACAAATAGAAATAGTTTAAGCACTTACTAAACAGCACCTTTTAGGAGGGAGAACAATATTATATATTGATTTTCTTAAATATGTGAGGCTTTAACTTTTCTTGTTTTTCTTATCCCTCTCTGGAAATTGGATTTGCTGAAGTATTTGTTTCTGATGCTTTTATCACACATAGAAAGTTGTGTTAGTTAGATGGGTATAAAAAGTATCTGCTTTTTTTTTCTCCAGATCGTTTGTTTACTGAAGCTGTAAATGGGTTCCATAGAGCTGCCAATATGTTATTAAAAGGAGACCTCTTAGTTCAATTTTCTTCTGCTGTGGCTTTTGTCATGTTTGTATTTTTCTGGGTTTCCACTCACTATAAAATATTCTAGGCGAGACAGAACATCATTTTCAAACTCACACATTTTCCCCCAGAATGCCCCCCAAGCCCTCAAAGTACCACAGGACAAACTTTTCTTTTTAATTCCCAGTTTTTATGATGAGCCTTTAAAATCTGTAGTAAACTAAACCACTTTTTGGTTTAATCCCTTTCCCTGTGGATGACAGAGCAGCCATACAACGAGGTCCTTCGTGATGCACTCTCTTCCTTGGCATCAGTACCCAGTTTAACAGCAACACAGGGGCAACCCTCACCATTTGCTGCTAATCAGACCCACACGGGATGGTGTAATAAACTTCCTATCAGTTCAGGGGGTTGAAGATAACATTTTATTGTCGGTGTGATCACACTTGGGCTGATAGTTCTTTAGGTTACTAGAGTGTATCACCTCTTTTTTTTTGTGTATGTTATTGTGGGTTCCTCTGCTCAGGAGTTGCCGCCTTTCTTTGGGGCCTTAGCCTGACTAAACACAATTGCAGACTTTCTTCAATATGCAGTTTGTTAATGTATGCATCATCATCATCATCATCATCTGCTCTGTATCCTAAAAGTAACATTTAGATTTGAGTCTTCTAAGGAAAATTGATTGAACTTCTCAACTCGCCTCTTAGAAACACCCCACCTGATGTTCTTCTGAGGAAGAAAACCTCAGAAGAGGTCTGTGAAGAAATAATGTGTTAATCTATTGATAAAAGAGAATGTTTGGATACCTCTCTTCTGAGAATGTTCAAAGCATGTAGAAGGCAAAGAGGGAAGGAAAATCTATACAGCAGAGCAACTATGTTGTGAAAGGTCACTCTTATAAATAATTTGCTGTGATTATTTACTTTTTAACTGTTTGTTTGTTTTTTTTTTTCCCCAGGTCTTCCCATTATTCTATGGGCAGTCGAGCTTTTTCCCATGACAGTATTTTTATACCTGATGGGAGAACAGAGAGCGAACAGGCCGTCCAAGCAATGTCACAGGAGAACGTTTTAGGAAAAGTCAAAACTCTTCAGGTAAGAAATTGTAAGCGGGGGAAAAAATATTTAAAATGTGGTAGAAAATGATCTCCAGGATGTGTTAAATGCGGATAAAGGCAAGTTGCTTTTTTCAATAACCTTGGGGCAGTTTCTCAGCCATGTAAGACCCGTGTAAATAATTCAGGTGATCTGCAGAGGGTCTAGGTTTTGGTCTTGACAGGTAGGGCAGTGATGCTGCAAGCAAAGTTCTGCCTGGAACTCATTTGAAATGAACT
>BJBW01005164.1:141011-166890 GCA_004320125.1 Scolopax mira | reverse complement strand
GTTGCCCAGAGAAGCTGTGGCTGCCCCATCCCTGGAGGGGTTCAAGGCCGGGTTGGACGGGACTTTGAGCAACCTGGTCTGGTGGGAGGTGTCCCTGCCCAGGGCAGGGGGGTTGGAACTTGATGATCTTTAAGGTTCCTTCCAACCCAAACCATTCTATGATTCTATGTTATGGCACATGGGACAGGGAGTCCTGGTTTTGCTTAGGGCTGGTATTTCTGATCTGTAGGTAAATGCAGCAGGAAATGGTGCTGCTCCTAAACTTTAGCTACGAAATAATCACAGGGGCAAGCAGAATGAGTCAAATCATTGAGCAAATGTTCTGGAAGTGTTTCCATTTCAATATCATTTCTATATGGGAGGATTGCAATGGGATTTCCTGCAGAATGTGTGTAGGAATTAGAAAGCCTTTTTCTAACAGATTCCTTCAGTTTTCTAAAGCACGTTTTTGTTGGCATTATTGTGGAAGCATTTTTCTCCCTCTCTATGAAGACTCTTTCTTCAGTCAACTTTGGTTGCAGATACGAGTTTTAAAACTGGGGTGAAATATATTGGAAAACAGAAGGTGTTTCTGTTGACGGCAGTTATTTATGCAGATTTGACCTTTGGGGAAAGAGGAAGGTTGTTTTGCAACCAAAAAATTATCTCGCCAAAAATGTTGCCCTGGTAACTGAGGCTGCAGAGAGGAGCCTGGATCCTTACGCTGCCCATTAAAGGGAATCTGACTCTGGAGAGCAAGAGGTGGACCCTGGAGAGGGGTTGGTGGGGGCTGTGAGGGGCTGGGGATGTTGAAGGGGAATGAAAGGTGTGAGATGAAGAAGCCCAGGGGGTTTGAAAGACTGAGAGGGGCACAGAGGGTGTGGGAGGCAGCAAAACTGGCTGGTGGGGCTCGGCAGCATCAGCAACGCATGGAAGGTCTCACGCAGTGCCTTCCCCAAGAGGCAAGGCTGTTTTGAGATTCTCCCCTCCCACAAGTTCGTTCCACCCCTTGCTGCAGCAAAGTTCTTTTTCTCAGGGTCCCCCTTTCCTTGCCCCCTAACCGTACTCATCCCACACCCACCTTCAGCCCCCACCTCCTCGGTAATGAGGGGGGCTGCGTGCTCTGCCTTTCCTGCCCTCCCGCGCTTCCCTCTGGATCCCAGCAACAAGTTTAATTGGAAAAAACCAAGGCTGACTTGGAGGCAAGGCAAGGAGGCAGGGAGAGCCTGTGCCAGCTGACACCATGATCGATTACCTGGAACTCCACCTGACACTGAAATTAGGGTTTTTTAATGATAGGCCGACTCTCCCTGGATGTGAAATTCAAATGATCTCCAAAGCTTCCCTGCGACCATCACTCGCTGCACGCAGTGGTACACGCCACATGCAGGTACTTTGTCTCTGTCACCGCTGAAAGGACATTGTTATTACCAACAACTCTTTGTATTAACCAGTCTCCTACCTAATAGACAACACTTTACGTTCTGCACCGTTACCCAGTCAGGGCTGCTGTGTGTCTGAGAGACACATGCTTCCCCCCCGGCTCCCCTGGGGCAATGGAAAGCCAGTGCTTAAAAAAAAGAGACACCAAAATGGAGGATGCTCCCCACCCCCAGCAATCCCCCCAGCTCTCCTGTTGGGGGGGAGATTTTCCTTGGCACTGCCCAGCTCAGCTGCAGGTCCATAACATAGGCTGGGGGGCAGGGGGTGGCTGTGCTGGGACGTGCAGAGATGCCAAGCAAGAAGGTAGTCACCTAAGTTTCCTTTGGATGAGAGAGGGGAGTTTTTTCTTCCACTGACATCTTTAATCCATCCCAGGGGGAGACAATACTCCAGGAAGTTTTCCCCATCTTTATCCTTGAGCCATCAAGAAAGTGCCTGCTGGGCTGGTACCCTCCCATGCTCAGAGAAGATGGAAGAAAAGCCATCTCCTCCCAAGGTCCAGGCACCCTCCCACACCTAGAGAAGCTGGAAGAAAAGCCATCTCCTCAGGGTCCATGTACCCTCCCACACCCAGAGAGGATGGAAGAATAGCTATCTCCTCCCAGGGTCCATGCTGTCGCTGAGCCCTGGCATATCTCAAAGCATTTACACCTCTGTGGAGGGATTGTCACTGCTGGTGGAGGTTGTCTCCCAAGATAGGGTCCCCACATTTTTTCTTGACCATCTCTTGTCCTAGCCCTTGGGACTGGTGTGACTGGGTAAGGAGACCTGGGGCCATTCTGTGGCCATTACCTGGGCATATTAACTATCTTTTCTCATGGGAGATGCCAAGCAGAAGGACCAGTTTTTAATTCCTGCTGGGCAAGGAGGGAAAGGAAAAGACGAAAAAAGTGAGAGAAAAAAAAGTAATTTGAAATAATCTAAATACAGTAAAGACAGCAGTAGCCTGTAGACCAACATGCATTGAGATTTTCTACATGTTGTTGCTATACTGAATGAATATTTGGAAAACCACATTGGGAGAAGATTTCCTAGCACAGATAGTAATTCCACTCTGGCTGTAGAGTCCTCTAACACCACCAAAGACATCATCACCAAAGGGAGCCTTTGGCCATATCATACAGTGCCAACAGGAGGGAACATGAGTTCTGAGCGGTGGAGATGCTGGAGGGAAAAGGGAAAGGCCCAGACTCCAAAAATGTTCACTGCTCATTCAGATTCCCCCCCATGAGAGGTGTTGTGAGGAGGTTAGATGGGGACACCAACCATTTCCAGCTCTGGCAGGAGTTGCTTTGGGCTGTGTTGAATGAGAAAAGCTGGGCATGCATATGGGTCTGGAGAGGACTGCAGGAAGCTATAATTCAGACCTTCTGGTTTGCCTCACAAGTGAAACCCTGGCTGATGACATTGACATTTTTCGCTGACTGATGCCTGCCCATTTTTTCCTTCAATTAGGTACTTGCTCTGGCATATTTAACAATATAACCTATGCAGCCTCAGTTTCCTTCTGGTGCTTCTTGTCTTTGGTAACATGTGGGCATCTTTGATCAGGAAAAAATGCCCCATCCCTGGAGGGGTTCAAGGCCAGGCTGGATGGGGCTTTGAGCAACCTGGTCTGGTGGGAGTTGTCTGGGTTGGAACTGGATGATCTTGAAGGTCCCTTCCAACCCAAACTATTCCTTGATTCTATGAAATGCTACAGGAGTTGCCATTGGAAACATCCCATAGTCTCCCTGTGCCTCAACTCCCCCTCTCCATTTTGCCCATATTGCTGAAGATTGCCTTACCTTTCAGTGAACGCCCATCCCTTGGGGCATCTATTCAAGCAATTTGGGCACCTTCTGCCTGGGAAGGGGGTCAGAGGCAGAGCTGGTGTTTGCTATCCAAAGACCTGTGGTGGTGTGAGAGTTGCTGGGAGGGCAGTGCCCTGCTTCTCCTTTCACCCTCTACCACCCCAAACCAGTTCAGTACACCTACTGGTGGCCTGGGCAGCCCCTTGCTGGTTGTCCTACCAACGAGGTCCCCGTGGTAGCTGAGCAGAAAGGGGACTCATGCGGACAATGTTCCCTGCTTTCCTCCATCGCCCGGTGAGCAGCCCCTAATCTGAGGGGCGTGCCGGTATTAATGCCTTTAATAACGACAGATCAGATTGTATGAAGAGTTTTAATTGATGTCTATATCCCTGGAAACATAAAAACAGCCATGCAAACGTCGTACCACTATTATTTTATCAAAGGTTTTGACGTGGCTGCTGCATAGGAGATGTCAGGGAAAAAATTCATGTCTGCAAGGCACAAACAGGCGAAGTAATGGGATATAAATCAAAAACAGTGAAAGGGGAAAGTGGTTAGTCACAAGATCATAGAGTTTTCACTACAAGGGAGAGCAGTGAATTCTCAATACAAGCAGCAGAATTCATTCGTTCCCTGGTGCCACCAGCCCTTTCTCCCCTCACGGTCCCCAGCTGGGGTGCACCCCTCTGCCCCCAGGACACACAGTCCTGGGCAAGGGCTGACCATCTTGGAGGTGCCCATCTGGTCAGGTCCTTACAAGCCATTTCTCTTCCTTGTCCCCCGCCACTTGTACAGAAGGCATGGAAACTTAGCCCAAAACCAGAGTTACAAGTAGCACCCCCTGCTCTTTGGCTGGTCGAGAGTATCATTAACCCTTTAGCAGGCCTGCTTGGCTTGCATCATTGAGTGGTCTCTGAATACCCTCATAAGTATAGTTTCCAATAGAGAGGGGAAAAACCGAAACATGGGAGATAAAAAGGGGCTGAGAGGTTTACTTCAGGCTGGTGGCAAAGAGGAGGAAGGAAAGCATGAGTTCAGCTCACCTTGTTTGCCCTGAAGTACCTTTGGGACACCACCACCTGATGGTACGCCACCACCAACACCAGCAGGTCAGTTGCAGACCTGCTGCTTCTCAGTGGCTAGCTTTGACCTTCAGGGTGCAACAGATGGCTGGGACTCTGTGGATGGCTCAGGACACTGTTTGACCACATTGTCCCCTTTCCACAGCCAGAACTCCATAAAGCTCAGCCAGTGGGCCAAGGCAACCGAGAACCATCTATGAGAACCTCACCAGTTGATCTTGCACCGATGCCTAGCAGACACTATTTCTGCTAGCCACAGTGTCCCATGGGGTGTTTTTCTGTGGTGGGAAGATGTTGAAAGCAACCAACGGCTGGGAAGGCAAGAGTAGAGTGTGAGAAGTTCTGGACAGGGTGCTGGGCCATCTTGTCTAGACCATGCTTTTGCCAAGAAAGGTTGGACCAGATGATCTTTGAGGTCCCTTTCAACCTCGTATTCTACAATTCTATGAAGTGACTGCTTCTTCCAGGGCTCTGCTGAGAAGAAGCATGCAGCATGGCTTCCTTGTCCACTTGCTTGGCTTGCAAATGTAAAAATCTGGAGAGGGGGGTAAGGTGTAAGGAGGAGAGGAAGGGAGGAGGATGAAAAGGAGGAAAAACTGGTGGATAAAAAGAAATTTGAAAAAAAGTAAGTGAAATATTCAAACTGGAAAGTGATATTATAGAAAACTGCAGGGAACACGCTTGAGTGCATTCAAATTTATTCAAACTCTGCGTCTGACATTGATGAATGCAACAGCTTTTTCCACAATATGTAGAGCGCACAGGGCATTTAGGATTGCAGCATCCCTTTCACTGCAGCTGTCTGGGGGCCTGTTCCGAGCGCTGTGGAGACCCCTTCTCTGGGCCCTGGCGTGCCCCCCTCTCCCTGCCCCCCTCCCCAAAGAAGAGGCCAGGAAGCCATTTGGGAAGGAAGACAAAAACAAACAGAAAAGAAGGATTTCAGCAGAAGATGAGGGAGGAGAGATTTCAAGGCTGATCCAGCCTTACCATGCGTGAGGTCTTTATCTTGTGGCAGGACCCAGTTTCTCCTCTAGCAGTGGTGGAAAGTCCTTCCCAACCTTCCCAACACCCATGCATCCATAGGAGAAGGGATGTATCGGGATGCACAGACAAGGCATTGCCTTTCTGGAGGTCCTATATAAACACGACCTTTCCTGCTAACAAGCCTCCGTGCAAATCTGCTTTGCAGGCAGGGACATCAAGATCCTCTTCTCTCCGGATGAGAGGGAGGATCATCTTCTCTCTCAAAAGGATCTTGCAGCTCTGGCCCAATGTAAGACCACAAACCAGTTGTCTTCCTGCAGGGAGCACTCTTGCCCACTCTTTGCACACTGCAGTGGTGGCTGGCATCCCAAGCGATGACTTCCAAGCTTTCCTCCAATTTCTCCTTCCCTTGGGAAGTGTAGCAGGGAACCTTTCAGGAAGAATAGGTTATAGGAGAGTTTGCACCTACAAGAGAGAACCACCTGCAACTGTTTATCTATAAATTTCACGCTTGCAGGGTTTTTTTGGGGGAGGAGAGGATGGATGGAGCTGTCTTTCCCACGGATGCTCCTGGAAAGAGGTGCAAACCCACCAGTGCATCAAGTAGACGTTGAGCTCCAGCTTTCTTGTCCACTGCTGTATCTGGACAGGTCACATTTGCACAGATCGATAGCAAAACAAGGATTTCCTTGTGTTTTCCTTGTGGTGCTGAAGCTGGATGAAAGCTGGGAGCTGGCCTGGGGGTCCCGGCACCCTCAGCTGCATGCAACCACCCATGGAGAGGGTGAGACTCCTTCTTTTATAGTCTCTCTTCCCAAAAATACTTGATGCAACCTCTGATAATTTTTTTTTTCTGTGTCCAAGGCTTTTATACCTTCATATTGGAAAAGATCTGATGTGTGGGACACAGGGAGACCTGAGTTTAACTCCCAGATCCTCAGCAAACTCCCTGTGTGGTTTGGGTCAGGTCACATCAGCATTGCAGGTTAAATTCCCCACCTGTAATGTAAGAATAAGTATAGCAGGCCGGAGTTTTTTTAAAACAAGAGATGTTTTTACAGTGCTGTCACCGCAGGCTCTCACATTTTCTACAGAGTCTTTCTGCTACTGTACTATATATAGCACTTAGAATTTTTGATTTAGAGTGTTTTGCCTTTCCTTTCCTTCTCAAATCTCACCTCGCCTGTGCTACCATGACTCCATCTTTTGCTCAGATGGAGATCACTGTGTTTGGCACATGAAGAAATTTGGCTGCTGGCCATCCATGATTCTAGTGGGGAGCTGCAAAACAGGGGTTTTCCTGACATTTTCTCCCCAGGACTCTGTACTACTCCTGTCTGAAAGGGCAGCACACAAATTCCACCTGGCTCCAGCAGTTTGCCTTCCAGGGAAGCCACATGGGAGAGGAGCCACTTTGTGGGGCAGAACCAAATGGCAGAGCCCATCCTGTTGCCTGCTGAGATGCCGTTATCCCCCAGAGCCATAGCTGGACCTTCCTGGAGACAATGGGAACAAGACCAGAGCCCCACCAGAGGTTGGTATGTAGGATCCTCACTTGGGCCCTATTATAGAGATGGGCTGGATAAGAAGGGTGGTGGAGCTGTGCTTCACATGGGCATGACTGGCTTCAGATGGACCCTGGTTTGTGTGAGGCAACAAAGGAGTCCAAATTTGAACCTATTTCCCCCAAGTTCAGCTTTTATTTGGCCCATTGCTTCTAGCAAGGACCATTTCTAAGTCTCTAGGAAGACCTTTGGTGGCTGTGCAGGGCAGTCTCAGGCCAAGGCTGAACAGTCAAAAAGAGACTTGATTTGACCAAGTAAGAAGCAAGAAAGTCTACTGCATCCCAGCAGCAGGAGATCCTCCTAACACCTCCCTTGGGATGGCCTTGGGAAATGCACAAGCGACCTTGCCATGTCTCCTGGAAAGGGCCACATCAACAAGGCCATTTCTCCCCCATCCCACCATTGGGATGGGCTGGGAAGGAACCACTTGCCCAGTGTCATCCATGGGGGCTGCAAGGCATCCTGGCTCATGAGGTCCAAGAAATGGTCTGGGGAGGGGATTGTGTGCTGTGGCCTGAGGGAGGAACCGAGAGCTTCTCCCCCCCCCCTTTCTCTCTCTCTTTTTCTCTTTAGATCGTCGTCATGGTGTAAACAAACAAGCTAAACTCTATGAGATTTACAGTGCCCAGCTTCGGTGGCTTCCAGTGCGGCGCAGTGAGATATTTCTGTACAGGCAGGCTAAGCACTTTCCATTTTATACCTCAGCGGCTTTATAGCATCTTAAGGATTTCTGTGCATGCCTGGCTTCACTCAGAGGGAAAAAAATCAAGCTTGTAAATAAATACTAAATATATATGAACAAAAAAGACAGAAGGGAAGAGAGAGGGACACACGCACGCACGCACTCACCCGCCCTGGCAGAGGGATGGAGAGATAGACGGGGCTGAATGGGAGATGGAGAGACAAGAGATAAAAAAGAAAGAGCCAGCTGAGCAGCAAGCTGAGGATGGGCTCTCCTCCACCACAGCCAGATGGAAAGAAAACCAGCCAGAGCGAGCAGCTCACTGGCAATTTGGGGAATATTAATTTCCCATCGGGTCAGGTTAATGGCTGTGCCTGAGGTTAAGCCCAAGGGGCAGGGGAAGGCACTCTGCTCCGTTACTGGCCCCTCGGCCCGAAATCAGGCACCCCCCCCATTGGGCTGTTACCCTCATACTCTGCTCCTTCCTCGTTCTGTCTCTCTGCTGTTGGATAAATACTCGTTTGAGAAATATGGCTCACAGCCAGGTCCGTGTCTGACCCCAAACCAACATCGAGCTCCCAGGAGCAGGAGCTGCCCTGGCTCTATGGTGTCCCCCCCAGAAGGCTGAGCCACCTTCTTGCTCCCAAGTCAGCAAGGGACAGAGAGGCACTTTTTTTCCCCTCCCATTTTTGTGAATAATTGGGTTTTCTCTCTCTAGCCCCATTACTTCTCTCATCAGTGAGAGGAGGGTAGAAATCATAGAATCATAGAATGGTTTGGGTTGGAAGGAACCTCAAAGATCATCCAGTTCCAACCCCTCTGCCCTGGGCAGGGACACCTCCCACCAGACCATGTTGCTCCAAGTGCCACCCAGCCTGGCCTTGAACCCCTCCAGGGATGGGGCAGCCACAGCTTCTCTGGGCAACCTGTTCCAGTGTCTCACCACCCTCACAGCAAAGAATTTCTTCCTGAGATCTCATCTAAATGTCCTCTCTTTCAGTTGGAAACCATTACCTCTCATCCTATGGCTTCACTCCCTGATCAAGAGTCCTTCCCCATCCCTCCTGTAGCCCCTTTAGCTACTGCAAAGGTCTCTAAGATCTCTCTGGAGCCTTTTCTTCTCCAGGCTGAACAACCCCAACTCTCAGCCTGTCCTTACAGCAGGATACAGCCGGTAGCCTGAAGCAGGACCCCAGTGAGGGCACCCCAGCTCCCCCAGTATATATCTTTTGCTGTCTCTGGTATCAGCTTCCTTCTCCTCAGACCCTTTGCTATCCAGTGAGCTCTTAGAAACAAGCTGCACAGAAAGCTTTTTGTGCTCTGTGTTTTGTTTCGGTGTTAACAAAACATTTAATCCCCAGTCAGCATCTTTCCCCTGCCGTATGGAAAACAAGCCCCAGGGCTGGCTCCACGTGGCAGCACAAACAGGTAAAGGACAGGTTTCCTGCAGGATCCTTCCCCACTCCCAGCACTTACCACCAGCCCCACAGCCCTGAGAAGCGAAGGCAAGTTTCCTCTGTGCTTTCCAGATGGTGCTGGAAAGCACAAATATTGTCCCCCTGCTAAGGATGGGGCCAGAAGAAGAAGTGACTTGACAGCGGCGATGCAAGAAACGGGTGTCAAAGGTGGGCGATGGAGTTTGATTTCCATAGACCCACTGATCTGTCATCCTGGGGGGGACCACACCACGCAGCGTGTAAAACACAGGTTTCAATAGAGCTGTTGTGGTTCTGGGTGGCAAATGGCAGCCCGAGTCCAGATCTGACCACTATCACCCTCACCACCTGGCTGAGCAGAGCTGGGGAAGTCCCGAGAGAAAGGACCACAGCCAGGGTCATAGAATCATAGAATCATAGAATCTTCTAGGTTGGAAGGGACCTTCAAGATCATCTTGTCCAATCATTAACCTAACTCAGACGAAAATAAACACCCACACAACAAACAAAATGCGACACCATCACTAAACCATGTCTCCCAGCACCACATCAACNNACCACCACCCTGGGCAGCCCATTCCAATGTCTGATAACCCTTTCAGTGAAAAATTTTTCCTAACATCCAGCCTGAACCTCCCCTGGTGTAACTTGAGGCTGTTTCCTCTAGTTCTGTCACCTGTGCCTCGGGAGAAGAGACTGACCCCCTCCTCTCTACACCCTCTTTTCAGGTAGTTGTAGAGAGCAAGAAGGTCTCCCCTCAGCCTACTTTTCTCCAGGCTGAATAACCCTAGTTCCCTCAGCCTCTCCTCATAAGACTTGTGCTCCAGACCCCTCATCATCTTTGTTGCTCTGGACAAAAAAGCTGGTGAGAGGTCTGGAGAGCACAAGTCCAACCTGAAGGTGCGGTCTTCGCCATAGAACCATGGAATTGTCCAGGTTGGAAGGGACCTTTCAGATCATCGAGCCCAACCATCAACCTAACACTGACAAAACCCATCACTAACCCATGTCCCTCAGCACCACATCTCATGCTCCCCTCCCAACTCCATCTCCTTGCCACTGGCCTCCTGCCCAGAGCAGAGGGGCTCCTGGGCCAGGAGAAGGGAACGTCTCCCCTTGGGTCGCTGGCAATTTCTCACCATTCTCTCCGTGCCCAGGACTCGCTTCCCCTTCTCAGATATTAAGTATTCAAACCTCATTTACATCCTTATTTTTCAATTTGCTGCCACAGTAGTTTAATTTATTCTATATAATTTCTTTTTCTGAGGGGACATTAATCATTGCCCTGTGCTTTTTGGCGCCTGTGGGATATGTGTGTGGTTTTTTTTTAAATCAATAAAATAAAGCAACCTTCCTTCCCTCCACCCACCCCCCCCACTCCTTCCCACCCCCCACATGCCCCTTTGCCGGAGGAGAGAAATATCATTTCTTTCACCGTTGTTTTTTTGTTGTTGTTGTTGTGGTGGGTTTTTTTTACCCCCATTGTTTCCTTCATTTTCAGCCCAAACAGATTAACTTGTCTTTTTTATTTCTGATGAAATGTCGTGAGAACAGGGTGGCTGGGAGGGGAGAGCTCCTGTCTGGGGCTGCCCGTTGTGTCACTCGAAAGGCGGGTTTAGGATGACGTCCCTGATGAACTGCTGAAGCCCAGAGCCTCCGGAAGGGGAAATTTAGAGTTTCAAAAAGCCAGGCCTTGGAAAAAAAATAAAATAATTCAAAAACGAGTCCACCTGTGGTTACTGGGTGACTGGTGGGCACCTGGGTAGGATGGAAAAGCAGCCAGCACAATAAACCAGAAACACACAGATATGAAGACAGGGCAATGCCCACCACAGGAAATCTAAGAGGAAAGGAAGGAGAAAATCATGGGGAAGAAAGAAACAGGAGAGAGTTTGCAGGAGGGAGAGAGGGAAAGAAAAGTGAAAAGCAAGAAAAAGGAAAGAGAAAATAATTCAGGGAAAAAAAAAAAAAAAAAGAAAAAAAGAAGGACCAGGGTGCCCAGAGCTTAATAGCTTTTCCATTTGACTTCAGCTGGTTCTAACACAAAGAAAAAAGTAGTTTTCTCTCCATGTTCAGCCCCATCTGTAGCTACTGAGGTGCACAAACGAGCGATGCTGCGGCATTGCAGCGGGGGGGACACAGGCTGGGACCCCCCGGGCTGCCCCACTGCAGGGCACAGGGCAGAGCACTAGGGGTTTTTTGGGCCATTATAGCTGTTTTCTTTTGTCGTTATGTAATCTCTGATAATGAAAGTCCAGTTCTGAGGGGATGCTTAATGCGGTATTAGTCAGTTGAAATATAAGTGTAAATTACATGCCTGCAGCTAGAAAAAAATGGTTACAGCAGAAAACATCCCTTTTTAGTGCCATGCTATAATCAAGAGAGCTGATAAAAAAAAAAAAAAAAGAATTTTGATGGACCAGTTTTCCATTGGAAAATGCAGAATACTCCAAATTGAACCATTTTCTGGAAATGTTACATGTTGACTGGAATTTTTGGCAGAGACTTGAACTGCCCCAAAATGCAATGGATTATTTGTTTTTGTCTTTCTCATTACATTTATAAGCCATTTTGTGTTTTCAATGCTATTGAAACATAAACTTCAACATGATTTTCGTGGTTCTGGATTGAATTTGTTTCAGAATTAACATTCTGCTCTAGCCCATCCTGTCCACTCCATTTTCCATTTTACTTCATGATGAAAATAAATGTAGAAATAACAGAATTTCCTGTAGGCTGGAATTTCTGGTTTATAGCCATTTCTAGACATCAGCAATGCTAGTAGGCAATTGAACATTTTTTCCCAGCATTATGATGAGACAGAGGATGTTACCTGGAAAATATTCATCTCCATCAAAAAGTTTTGGGTTATTGTACAAAAGCCAAAGTTCTCAGCCATCTTCAATAAAGTAGGGTTGGATGCAGGGGGTTTTGTCTACACTGATGTCCAGAGTCACCCACGCAGTGAAGGGAACTACAGTGCAAGTGAATGGTCCTAAGGGCATCATTAGGACCATGGCAAACTGCACCCCATGATGCCCACAGAAGTTGTATCTGCCCCATCCCTGGAGGGATTCTTGGAGTGTCTTGGAGATGTTGTAACAGACACAAAATTAACTTGTACCTTGGCTTGCAGAGTCCATGAGCCTTTCTCCAACACCCAGCCATGAACCACCCTCCAGTAGAGAGCACCACAGCAAATCCAGAACCTCCATTTATGTTCACTGAGATATGGATTCAGGTTGGGAGTGTAGGTATCAGAGACGGGCACCTTCCAACTAAGGTGGGCATTAGCTACCCTCAAGCCCTGTGGCCCCATGGGTGGCACAGAAAGACCAGTGTGGGCCAGTCTAAACTGCCGTTCCCTCCTGGAGCTGACGCTGGAAGAGCAGCGTGGAGATGGCAGTGAACTTCTCCCTGGCTCTCCTGTGCTCTGGGCACCTCAAGAGTGTGAGCGCTTCCAGCTGTGGACCATGAATTTGCAAAATCTCCATGAAGTTTGGATTGGGCTGGGCTCTTTGTCACCTAGAATCAGAGCAGACCTCCTGTAGGTCACCCATCCCAAGCTCTGCAGAGTGCCTTGGCCAGGGTGGACACAGCCTTTGGCCACTTGCTCCTCTGAGGGAGGAACTCTCGGAGTTCAGGGCTTGCATCTGTGTTGCAAGCATTTTCTGTGCCTTTGTAGCTGTGCTTATGTTTCTCACTGATGCCTCAGGGAGCACTCTGTGGAGCTGAAATAATGTAAGATCTGTTCTGCTCAGGGTGTTTCACTCCCTGGCTGGTAGGAATACCACAGGAAGACCAGATCTTGCAGTATTTCAGCCCCATAAGTGGCTCCTTGAGGCAAAAAAAGACCCGTGAAGAAGAAACACAAACACAAATACCAAGATATTTGGTTTCCTAGTGTGATCTTTCCTCCTCTTCTGCTGTTCATGTACTCACTGTGACCCGTGCAAAAATAAAATAGAATAAAGAACCACCCCAGTCACAAAACAGCTATATGTGAAGTGGGTACTACAGAGCACATCTGATGGGTTTCATAAAATACTTTCAGGTACATATACAATACAGGTATAGATGGGACAAAATAAATATCTGCCTTTTAAACCATTTTTTTTTTTCCTCCATGATTGTTCCATAAGATATGTGCAGAGTGGGTCCTGAATGCATGGTCTTACAGACAAAATGCAGCCCCCAGCGTGTTCATGTGCGGAACTGCCGTGGGGCACCTCCGTGTGTGCGTCCCGAGCTGCGGCCACCAGCACGACCAAATCTAACTGAAGTTACCCCAAGAGCTAAGGGACCTGCTGTTGTAAATGTTGGAGCGTGCCTTACAGAACTGTGCGTGATGATCATGATAGACAGGCCACACGGGTGTCAGAAATCACAGGTCCACGTGCGCGTTGCGGAGCGGAGGAGGGAGCAGCCAGCAGGGGTGCTGGAGGCCAAGATTTGCAGAGCTAGTTAATGCTAACTTCAGAATTTGCATCTTTTATCAGGAAAAAAAAAAAACAAACCACAAAACCCAACCAAAACCCAAACCACAAAATCACCTTGTTGCCTCCTGTTCAGCTCTGGAGTTGCCTGTGGTGGCTCAGCTGCCTTTGGTAGAGCAAAAGCAATTAACACAGCTGGATGAAGGACAGCTGTTGGATACAACTGTACCCAAAGTTTTTGGCTACAACAGCATGTTTGGGTACCCAAACCACACTGTTCTCAGTGGGCTTTTTTCTGGAACTTGCTTCTCTCTGCTAGGCTGGACAGTGTGGAGCACAACAGGGGCTTTGGGGTAGGAAGGGGATAACACACCAGTGGAGAGTCAAATGGTTCTTCCATTGGACATGGTTCTTCAGCGGACATCTCTGAGATGTCTGAGAAACAAGTGCTTGTTCAGGTTGGGGAGGGACTGGACCTTCAATGAAAAGACAAAGAATGGGGGAAAGTGTTGGAAAAATGGAGACCTTTCTTTGGAAAACCCACATTTCTCAGCCAAAACTTCTATTCTGAGGGATTTTTACCTGCCACATTGGCATATGGAAGAATTCTGATGAGTTATGCATAAGGTACCATTTTCCAGCCAGGTCCAATCCTGGCTGTGCTTCACTTTCATTTGTTCTTTGTCACTTGTTCTTCTCCTCTTTGAAACATTTTAATTGCCTAATCAGTTTGCAGAGTCATCAGCGTGTGACGTAGCAGTCTCTTTCACATGGAGGTGACCCTCTCCTCCCCAAACAGGAATAACTAAGGCTGAGCCATGGGCATCTCGACTAATGAGCAGACCCCACATCCATCAGGGGTCAGGGGACAAGTTATGGATCTGGAGTGTGGAGGTGGTGGGTCATCAAGGAGTAGGGCAAAGCTGTTCTTGGCTGTGGGGAGCAGCGTACCTCAGGAGAGGAGTCATCTGAAGAGGGCTGAATAAGATGTCCAAGCATCTTGGTGCCTCCTTACACCTGGGATGGGCAACATGGATGCATAGCTCCTTCTATGAGAGAAGGAGTGTCCTTCTCTGGAGACATTCAAACCCTGCCTGGACAAGTTCCTGTGCAACCTGCTCTAGGTAGACCTGCTCTGGCAGGGGGGTTGGACTAGATGATCTCCAGAGGTCCTTTCCAACCCCATATGATTCTATGATTCTATGATAGCTGGCCTTCTGGAAGGAGAAAGAGTGGCTCTGATGGAGAAGCCCCATGCCAGTCTGTGATGGGGGTCTCAGCCTGACAGGATGACAGCGTGGCTGGGACATTTCTCTCAGGGCTGGGTGCCAGAGACAACCCCAGAAATTTCCTGGAATTCCAGATCTGGAGCCAGCCCTTGCTCTGAGGAAGGAGGATACTGCGTCTCAGTCCATAAAGTCCCCAGAATGGGGAGGAAGGGGCGAGAGACACACAAAGTCAGTAGTAAAAAGAAATGAAAGTGGGCAGCTTGCCACAGCGGAGTGCAGACTCTGCAGAGCTGCCTCTTTTATTGGCGCCCAGACTGAGGGGAGGTTTATGCTCTCAAACCAGCCAAATTGGAAATGGAGCATCGGCCGGAGCCCTGCAAGCAGGATGCTGCCCCCTGAAATCCACTGATTTCCTTCACCTTTCTCTCCTCCATCCCTCTTCCTTTCCACCCCTCCTTCAGGGCCCTCCTTCTCAGAGCTTTCCCTTCTCCGTGGCTGGGCTTGACCCCTGGGGCTGACCTCCCCAAGATCTCCTGCCATCAGCTGATGCTGAGAACCAATTTTGGTGGTGGGAATGTCCCAACTTGCTCAAGGGCAGCCAGTCTGGGTGGCCCAAGGATGAACGAGGGTGGAGAAGGTGTCTGTGGCCCTCTCATTCCGCTGCTTTTTCTGCTGAGTGTAGAGGAGTAATTTTGCATTACACCACAGCAAACAGCAGACATGAAGGTGGTGGCATCAAGAGGGGACCTGGGCCGTGGTCTGGCACAGTGGGTGCTGGTTAGCAGCCGAGTGCCAGATATGACACGCAAGTCATTTGCTCATCAAAGCAAAGCTTGAAGTTATAAAGGCACGGGGTGGGGAGAACTGGGCATCTGTTCTCCAGCAAGTTCCCCAAGCCTGTGCTGAGCAGGACATGGAGACCACCGTGGTGCTTCAGGGTCCGGTTCAGACGAGCTGAGTCTGTGCTGTGACACCCAGATATGTCTGCAAAAGAGCACTAGAGGCTGAAGGTGAAAGATCAGTCACCAGCTACTCTGGGGACCTGAGCTCTCTTCTGCTCTCCAGCTGATTTTTATTTTTTTGGGTTTTGTCCATGTCATTTCATTTATCTGATGCCTCAGTTTGCTGCCTGCAAAAAGCCCAAAGGGATTATGACATCTGTTGTCACATTAAAACGCTGTCTTGATGAGGGGGAGGTCAGGTACCATGGTGGGAGCGGTTACAGCCTGAAACGCGGGTCTTGTCCCACATGGGGCTCCTGCAGGACTGCTTCTTCTCATGGGAAAAGGTCCTGCTAGAGTCAGCCCAGTGGCTCGGGGAGCATCTTACTGCCAGCACACAGGAAAAACCATTTCCTCTCTTTCTTTCCTCTGGTTTTGGCTGTTGAAGCAAAACCACATAATAAAGTAAAGAGGGTTTTAATGACAATCTGCCAGGATGTTTCATATTCCAGCTTGAGGAATGATCCGTTTTCGCACTGGAGCCAAAGGAAGGGATCTCGGTTGGTATTTCCCCTGGACACCCAGTCAGTGTCGTTGGGAGAAGAAGCAAAGCTCCCAGAGGATGGGGCTGCCTGCTCACCAGCCACCTGCAGAAGAAGCTGTCCCTCCAACTGGGCTTGCTCTCCTGCAGTCACTGTGTCACACAGGTCCAGGATGAAGGGAGCACCTGGGAGCATTTCAAATGATGCCCCCAAATATGGGCTTGCTTTTTGTTTTCCCCCCCTGCAATGCTGAGTATGTGCCTGTTCTGCTCAAGGAAAGGCACAGGAACATTTTCATGCAGAACGTTGACGTTGCCCCCTGTAGAAATTCATGTCTGGGAGAGGGATTCAGAGGTGTGTCTTTGCTACTCTTCTTTGTAGCTGAGACCCTCACCGTGTCTGCTGGATTTTATGGCCCTGAACTGACCCTGTCATCCAGCAGCCCTTCGTGTACACAAAATTATTTGGACAACTCTCGTTGTTCCAGAAGCAGAGTGGCCTGTGCGACTCCACTGACATTACCTACTCTGCCAGGCAGGTGGCTGCAGAGAAAAAGCCTTATTTATACAATGCATCAGGATGCCAGAAGGAGATTTTTGATAGCAAAGATGACAAGAGACCTCTGGATATGAGGAGCAGTTGCCCCTCTCAGCCTGGGTTGGCAGTGGAATCCTGCTCCTACCATCAAATCAACACTGCATCTGCCTCAGAGCTGGACTTCGAGACAAGGGGGGGATGAATCCAGGGGATTCATTCTCCTTCTCTGGAGACGTTCCAAACCCACCTGGACACATTTCTGTGGGACCTGCTCTGGGTGACCCTGCTCTGGCAGGGGGTTGGACTAGATGTTCTCCAGAGGTCCCTTCCCACCCTATGTGATTCTGTGATTCTGTGACTGTCAATTGTTTCTCAGCATTTGGGGGATACTGTGCAGCAAATTAGCAAATTCAGAGCAGGAAGGAGGTAACACTGAAGCCTCATCCCAATGGAAACAGGCCCGCAAGGCCAGGGTGCTGTGGCTCAGGGTGGTGGGGAGGGTTTATGGCTACAGAACAGCCAGGTTGGAGAAAAGATTAGCTTTTTGGTTGGAAAGATCATCTGCAAGGGTCAATCTCAAAGGAACATCTGCTGTCTTCGTGCATGTGGGTCAGAGCCAGGAACATCTAAGAAGGGTGGTAAGAAAGGGTCGAGCTTGCAGAGTCAACGAAGGGGTACCACGAGTTTCAAGGACCCCTGTCTTCTACGGTGAGAGGAAGCTGAACATCTATGTTTCCCCAGGTGTTTCCATCAGCCTCGTCTCTCTTTGCAGAGGCCTGGAGGTGCTGGATGTAAATCAGGACAGCCCCTTTCCCGGCAGTAGATCTGCCATCCTGGGCTAAGGACGCCGCAGTACAGCAGCTCTTTCTGAGAAGCAAAGCTCCTTTCTCTCCTAATTGAGCAGGTGGAAGCAACCTGGTATTTCAGGCACGCTACCTCCCTTCCCAACCACAGCTCAACCCCTGATGCAGGGAGACTTTACAAGACCCATGAGAGATGCCAGTGGCTGACCCTTTCTGTCATTGGGAGAGAGCAACTTTCTGGTTACCTCCCAGCAAAAAGGACAAAGCATTATATGATATATTTAATAAAATAAAATATACACACACACACACGCAAAAAAAAAAAAAAAAAGAAAGGAAAAGAGGCCAATGCACAGGAAGGTAATGTGTTCATTTGAATAATGGGCAAAATCAAATTAATTCTACATTAAATAGTTCTGAATAAAGGGTTTAAGTCAGCAGTTTCAAACTTGTTTTCCTTAATTACTTTCCGTGTTTAATGTCATTAAGAAGATTAAAAATTCATTAACAAGAGTAGTAAAGTGGCAAATCAGTAAAGCTATCACTCCAGGTTAAAAACTACGCTGAGCTTGACACTTTGCACACTTCCACAGGCGCCGCCTGGAACGCTCTTGGGGAGCTGGAGGGGGACACTCACCAGCCCCCACCTCCTCGCCTTGGGCCAGCCGGGGAGGTAGCCCAAAGGGCCAGCCCTGTCTGGAGGTGGCAACCCCATTAAGCATTGACTGAGGGAGGCAGAAGGGCAGTGTGGACCAGGGGAAGTGGCAGAAGAAGACTTGAGTGTGGAGAATGGCCGGTATCATAAAGCACTAGGGCGTGTGAAGGCAACCCAATTGCTTGGTTGGCTCTGTGTCCTGAGCCCCCTCTCTCTGAAGCTCAGAGGACACCACCAGGTTGGCCCCTGGGGATCAGGCAGGATGAGGGGAGAGACAGAAATTTAGGGTTTGGGTTTTTTTTTTCTCCTTTAGCTTTCAAGGATGCAAATATCCTTGGACCCCGAGAGCGGGCAAGCAGTTTGGGAGCAGAACAAGGCTGCCAAAGCACAAACAAAGCCCACAATCTCATCAATAAGCCCAAAGGCTCTTGCTGCCCTCCCAAAGAGCCTCGAGGTCCCAGGTGAAACACATATCCCATCACAGCCCATCCCAAGCTGAGACATCACCTGAACCCAAGAAAGCTTTGACCTAAGCCGACCAAGCAGGTGAAAGCACTTATATCCCTTGGAGATATAAATGATGAGTCCCACCATAAGTAATGAGCTCTGTTTCTCAAGGGGTTTATCTTCACAGAGCTCCATAAGGCCAGAGCAATGCTTCCTCTGCCTGCAACCCCAATTGTTGTGGCTCCCCACATTTGGCTGTGTGTCCTGATGTGCAGCACACTGAGCAACAGCCCAGGTCCCCTGGGATTTGAGGTCCAAAAGTTGGGATTGCAGAGCTGCCACTGACCATGGAGACGGACCCAAAAAAACAGAGAGGCAGTGAAATATGGCAGAGAGCATCATCCTCTCTGCCCTGACATCTGGTAAAACGCACAACTGTCAAGAAGAGCTGGTGGCTTCCCTCAGGTTCCTACAGGAGGCTTCCCAACCCAGAGAATATGTTAATCCTGGTTATTAGGTGAAGAAACTGAAGCACAGGAGAGTGACTGATGGACGTTGCTCGATCTGATGGGGAAATCTCACAGTCAAGCCCTTCTGCCCCAGCTTCCCCTTGGTTGTTACCCAACCAAGCTTCAACAGCACCACCCTCAGCTGGAAAAGCAGAGGCCACTCAGGGAAAAGACCATTTGAGGTATGAATCTCTAAGAAGTAATAGAGGCAGCAGATGGAGGGGAAAAAAAAAAGGACAAATCCTTAGACACATAAAGAGCTGAGAAAGGGAATGCTTGCCTGAGAGTCCTGTTATGAGTGTGCCTTGGTTGCTTTTGATCAGCATCTCTAAACCCAGAGGCATCCGTGAGATCCTGAGATGTGCAGCAGGTGGGTGCAGGAGAAGGAGCAGCTTTGGCTGAAGGCAATGGTAAGCTTTTTCCACATCCCACACCACTCCCTTCCATCTGGGAAGCTGAAAAAGGGTTTCCCTCTCCTTTATGTACCTTAGCAGAAACCGAAACGGGGGTTTGATTTTTTTCTGCTCAGTTTTGGAATAGATTTTTTTAGTTTGTTTTCAGTTGCCAAATTTTCCTCCGATCAGAGGAATGTCGGGGTCCTGCTTTGGTGAGCAGTAAAACAGAAAGGCCCCCTCTTTTTCCCTGGCTTTGATGAGGGGCTCCCATCTGCAGGGCCACACGTCCATCCCTCCCAGCCACTGCAAGATCAAGCAAAAAGCCCATTCTCCCCATGTCCCTTTGTTCCCGGGGAAGCCAGAACAGCCCTGTTTTGGGAGCAGGTGGGAGGAGGGAAAGCCCTTTTTTTTTTCTTTTTTAATTTTTTTGCCCTCCCCTTTTATTCTTTTGCAAGCTTTAATTATTGAAGGACTGAATTTGAGCTGTTCCTGTCTTCTTCCTTCCTTCTTTCCTTCCCGGACAGCATTTTGAACAAAGGCCTGTGGTTTGGGTTTGGGTTGGTTGTTTTTTGTTGGGTTTTTTTTCTTTTTTTTTTTCCCCTTTTCTTTTCCCCTCCAGAGATCTAAGGCCTGTAATGAGATACCAACACCCTCTCCTCCCCACAGCCCCCCCAAACCCTTAGCCAGCCCCCCCTCCCTCCACCCCATCCCCTCCCGAAGCTCCCAGGGGAGGGAGGGCACCTGATACCGGGGCAGGGGACGGCCACCGGCCCCCCTGGTCCATCCTGGGAGGTGAAGGCGATAGAGTTACAAGGGAGAGCAGCTTGCAAACTGCCTCTGCTTTGATGAAGCAACATTTAATTATCTCCCTCTCCCCCAAGTTCCTCCCCCAGTGAAAAAGATCTCCTATTGTTCTAGGCTAATTTGTCCCTTTTGCTTAATTTCCTACCCTGTGTGCAGAACCCTGGGCTCACGTTACTCCATCACCCATCTCTCCCAGTGCTGTGAAATGCAAGGGCAGGAGTTTCTGGGTGTCCCCTTTGCTCCTGGGAAAAAAAAATCTTGGGATGCAAAGCCAGAGGGAACTGAAGTGTGCAGCACCCACAGCCCTCCCTGATCATCCATCAGGAAAGAGGCAAGGAGCCTAAAAACATCCAGAGATTTGGCTCCCATGGCCCAAGTGAGCTGCCAGGAGCAGCGTCCAGGCTCCTCACCACCCCAAGCGTGGAGGACAACAGAGGAGAGCGGGATTCATCCCTTGGACACCTCCTCTCCAAGTGGTCTGCCTGCCTGGAGGGACTTTGTGGTTGCTGAAATCCTGTCTCTGTTTTGGATTGGGAAGAGGGGGAAGGAGCAGAAAGCTGAGAGCTGTTTGATTTGGATGTTTTCCTTGTAAGAGGGGAGGATCGGTGGCTGGTGCCAGCTGGCTGCACGTCCCAGGGCACCGGGCAAGAGCTGCAGCCCATGCCTGGGTGTGGGTTGATGCCCCAGATGTCTGGTCTCCCACCCTCCCCGTGGGTGCAGGGACTCGGAGGCATGCTGGAGATGGGAGGGAGAGGAATGTCCCTGCTCCAGCTCTGCAGCTGGCAGATAACCATGTAGGGGAACAGCCACATTTGGTCCCCAGCAGTGGGGACTTGCCTGGGTCTCTCCTTCCACCAACCAAGTGGCCTGGGGTGGCCCATCATGGACCACAGTCCATGGGGACACAGCTAGGGAGGTGAGATGGGATTCTGGTGACCTGCAGGGGCTCTGGCCATGGGGGACTGGGGAGGATGGGACATGGGGACTTTGGAGATTGAGGGACTGGGGGATGAAACCCCATGGGGAAGCCAAGCCTTTCCCCTTCACCTTCCTTCAGGAGGAGAAAGGCAGCGTAAAAAGGCATTGAGTGAGGGGCTGTTGCACAGCAAGGAAGGGCTGGAGTAAAGGGAGCTGAAGTGGGGGAGGAGAACAGAGCAGTTGCCAGGTTGACTTGAGCCAGAGCCTTTCATGGAGGTGGGGGGGGGCAAGGGGCAGGGAACATGGAGGATCAACATTGTCTTCTCCAAAGAGGAGAAGAAAAGAGAGAGAGAATGCAGAAGGAAGACAAAGGGAAACAGGACTTGTTGGGGGGAAGAGGGGGACGCTCAGGGATTGAAGCAGGCTGGGGTCCAACTTAATAAGAAGCGAACCAAAACAAAACCCAAACAAAAAGTGACTGGAGTTGGCGGTGGGCACCCCCTCCCCCAGGCAGCCATCCCCAGAAGGCAGTGAAGCTGCCTTTTCAAACAGCCGCCTCACAATAAATTCATGGCAGCCAGGGCCGGGAAACAGGCTGCTGCAATTTAAAGGAAGCGTGGATTTGCATATTGAATTAAAATTAAGAGCTAATTATGCAAATAAATTATGACATTTGGCAGGAGAATTTGCTTCAAGATCATTTATTACGTTCTTTTTATAACAGTGCGAGCGTTTAACGGTCAAAGACAATATTTTAAAGGAAAATTAACGCAAGATTATTAACCTAAAAACAATTCCACATTAATGAGATGTATTTCTCTTCAACTTCTCACACCTGGCTGCCTATTGATGCCCAGCCAGGACTGTCTCTCAATAATTGGCATTTTTATTTTTTTTTTTTTGCAGGCAAATATTGAATGAGGTGGTGAACGTTGCTTTGGACAAACTCACTCAGGAAAATTCCTTCAGGGTTTTAGCTTGCTGGTCTGTAAAGGAAAGTTGTGAAGGTCAAACATGTTTCACGTTGTTCTTCTGTGTGCTTGGACTGGCCAGCTCTGGATGCGCTTGGGAGAGGACACGGCGCTGGCTACCCCATCCGCATGAGAATAAAAGCTCCCCTGCTACAAGGTGCGTGATTGCTTTTTGGAAGAGACATAAAATGAAGGTCTTAGCGTTTCTGGTCATTAAAGATCCTCCTGTGGCATTTTTAAATTTTTTTTTTTTTTTTTTTCTCCCAAGATCAGGGTTGTTAACCCCAGTGCCTCAGCTCCCCTCCAGCTCAGGTAATTGCTGCCCACCCTGTGCCAGGACTCGCATGTGGGGCAGAAGCTGCCCTTCCTGTGGCTTCACGGAGCCCCTGCACTTGGGTTTGGAGGAAGAAGGCTCACAGGGACCTGGAAGGATGCAGATGGCTCTAGGACCCAAAAGCTGTCCATTCTCAGCCATCTCCTGGGAAGAGCCTCTGGCCCAGGTTCATCCCAGACAACTGAGGTGGTCATCCATGGTTAGGTGAGCAGTTGTGTTTCGAGAGGATTGGCTTTCATTCAAATAGGAAAGAAGCCCAACCATTTCGTTTGGGGTTTGTTTGGGTTGTTTTTTTTTTTTTAATATGAAAGTATCTAAAAAAAGCATTTTCTCACAGAAGACAGAAGGTGCTTGCTCTATCACTCTTGGTTTGCTTCCCCGTGCTGCAGCCAGGCGGGACGCCAGGGAACTGGGAGGCTGCGTTTGCAGCCAGGTTGTGGGAGCTGTTGTTGGGAGTTATGAGGGAGCTGTGGCCAGGAATGACTGGAGGGGAACAAACTATACCCAAATGGTTCAGGAAGTGAGAAAGAGCCTTCCTCAAAGATGTTACTTTGCAGCCCTTGCCAAGGAAGACAGGGATAACGTGGCACTCGTCCTTCAATCATCTTCCCTCCTCCTGCTTTGCCTCCAGCCCTGGCTGTTCTCCACTCTGATCTGCACGCCTCTAGGGCAGGATGGGACCGTGTTGGTTCTGGGCTTTCCTTTTGTTGCTTTTCTTTACCTCTGCATCATAAACATCCCCTTGCAGGGCCATCTGCCTTTGTTATAACCAGGGTTTCCTGAACTCCACACCCTGTCAAAGCTCGAAGGGACTTCACTCAGAGCTCAATGGGCATTTCCTTTCTGAGGCAGCTGAAGTCTCTTCCATGATTCTTCCATCATCTCCTCTCTCAAGGGATTTTCCTCCCCTCCCCACTCTCAAGTTCAAGGTGGAGAGGACATTCCCTACTAAATCAGTCCTGGCGCGCAGCGTGCAATGGTATTCAGAGCCAACCACAGGTAACAAATTGTGTTGCGATAAATGAAGGGTTTGGAGCCAGACAAAATGTGTGACATTCGAAGTTCTCAGCTCTCCTCCCTCAGAAAGGCAATCTGTGACTTCTGGACCCTCCTTAATGACCCAGAGCTGGCTGGAAAATAATATTAATAATAATAAAAGAAACAAAGAAGGGGCTGGCGCATTTTTTAAATAAAGAAATTTCCCTCATCTTGCGGTTAATTTAAAAGGTTTATTTCTTGAAATGAATCCTCTTCATCAAATCTCCGATCCTTGAAAATCAGTGCAACCTGCCTCTGTGGATAATGAATTGATTTGTAATGTAAATTATATAAAACACCCTCCCCGCCAGCATTTGTGTGTGAGTGTGTTTAATCTAAAGCGTTTAAGTCTGAAAATGAGCTTCTCCATCAAAAGTCTCGATTCCATTTACATTTCTTGCATACGAGTCAATTTGTGCCTGACCCAGTCTATAAATCACTGCCAAGGAGTGCTGTGTCTGTACCTCTCCTCTTCCCCCAACCCCCCCTCCCCTCATCCTCCCATCCTTGCTCACGCTACCTTCAAAAAGGCATCTTCAGATACCGCCTATGAAGAGCTCCTGGTTCTCCGGCCAAGTGTCAGCTGGTGGAGGAGGGACCCCGGCTCTGAGAGGTGGGGACCGCGGGTGGGAGAAGGAAGGGGAGTCCAGCTCGGCTTCTGCTGGCTTCTTGGAAAGGATCTCCCAAGGTAAGGTGCCCTCTCTCTCGTTGGCTCCTTTCCAACACACGTTTTCCTTGACCGCTGAAGGAGCCCACGGCTTAAGGGTGTTAGAGGCTGAGGCCTTCTACTGGTGTACATCAACACAGTCCTCTAAAATCCATGGGGTGAGAATGATTTACACCACGAGAGGCTTTGGCCCCAATTTTTTTCTTCCCAGTTCTCTGATCACACCAACTTTTATCCTTCATCTCATCCCGTTGGTGGTGAGATGACTTGGGTCATACCTCCTTAGCTTGCCTTCTGGGTGTTGAAACCAGTGGGAGGTGCCTTCAGGGATTAGGGGCTCCCCTTCTGTTTGGACCTCCATACAGTAAGTGCCTGAGGCCCTTTGGGAGAGCAGGGGAATTGACAATGGTAGGCTCTTCACCCAGAAAGTCTGGTGGCCCATCTGGGTAGTGGCATAGTAGCCATGCATCCAAGGACCAGGTGGCCAAGGGGCTCATCACTGACTCTGGTCTCCTCTGTGAAACATCAGCAGTGCCTGTGAAATATGCAGCTTTTCACAGAGCAATAATTTATAGCTAAACACAACGTGAACAGGGTCATCAGCCCATCATTGGTGCTGGCAGGGAATTTCATGACACTTTTTTCTGCTCTATTTTTCCTTCAGAAAAGGCACAATTTAAACTGATTTCTAATGTCATGGAATCAAGTTTTGGACCATTTCATCAGTTCAAAAATGAAAAATGCCAGTATATTGGTGGTGAAACAACTTACTGCTCTATTTAAGGTATGGATGCAGTAACAAGAAATTAATGGTTACATCAGCCAAAACCCGAACATGGTAAATGCTAGAAGAGCTGTTGGAGATCCATCCACATTTCTGTATTTATGCAGAAAGATTTACAAAATTAACTTAAGGAGTCCTTCTTGAATTCTCTTGCTTTCTCTCTTCTCATAGCAGAAAGACACCTGAAAGTATTGAGAAATCAGAACACAGACTGTGTCCAGGCTTCCAAAAGAGCATGAGATGAAGAACAGGAACAAGGGTCACCTACCCTACCCCAAGTTTCTTCATATCCTCCCTCTGTGAACCCTGATCTGGCCAAATACCGTTCTCCCTGAGCATCTCATAAGAAGAAAGCTCCATCCATTGCCTTCTGGTTGGTCTGTCACTCACCAAAACGGACAGATTGATGTCCAGCCAAGAGATGTGAGAATTCAGCTTGAGTTGGGAAATCAACCTGAGATGATGGTCTTCTGAGAAGACTTGGATTGGTTCATAGACTTACTAGCAGCAAGATGTTTCCTCTCTGTGCCTTGGTTGTTTACCTTTGACCTTCTCAGCACAGGGAGGACATGGACCTGTTGGAACAGGTACAGAGGAGGCCACAAAGATGCTCCAAGGGCTGGAGTACCTCTGCTGTGAGGAGAGAGCTGGGGGTGTTCAGCCTGGAGAAGAGAAGGCTCCAGGGAGACCTTAGAGCCCCTTCCAGTCCCTAAAGGGGGCTCCAGGAGAGATGGGGAGGGACTATTGATCAGGGAGGGGAGGTCTAGGATGAGGAGTAACAGTTTTAAAGTGAAAGAGGGGAGATTTAGATTAGATGTTAGGAAGAAATTCTTTGCTGTGAGGGTGGTGAGACACTGGAATAGGTTGCCCAGAGAAGCTGTGGCTTCCCCATCCCTGGAGGGGTT
>BJBW01005164.1:119356-140981 GCA_004320125.1 Scolopax mira | reverse complement strand
GGTGGGAGGTGTCCCTGCCCAGGGCAGGGGGTTGGAGCAGGATGATCTTGAAGGTCCCTTCCAACCCAAACCATTCTATGATTCTATAACATATTGCCCTGAGCACAATGGGGATTCTGGCCTCAGAGAAGTCCTTACGAGCTGCTGTAATACAAATAGTAGGAAGAGGTTTTTTTCCTCAAGATTACCCCAGGGGATCGAGGTCAGACCTTCAGCGAAGGAAGACACAAACCTATTACCAGCTTCTGTGGGGACTAATACAATTTGCACTTTGTTAGAGGAATTCAAAGCGATTTGTACACATTAATTACTCCTCGCAGCATCCCCAGCTGGATAAATATTATTACCTTCATTTTACAGAAAGGGTAACTAAGATGTAGGGAAGTTCATTTGTTTGACTACAATTGTACTGCATGCCAATGACAGGAGCCAGGGATAAAAGAGAATAGGACTGATTGCCAGTCCCTGCCCACTCCAGACCTCGGGGTCCCAGATATTTTTTGCCCAGAAGAAGGAAGCGGCTGTGGCTCCTGGCTGGGCTAGGTACCACGGTGATGGGCTTTGGGTACGGGGGCTGGCACAGCCCGGGAAGCACCGCTCAGCCTCGCAGAGAGAGAGAGAGAGGAGGAGGAAATGAAAGTGCAATTAGCTGGAAACAAATGAATTCGTGTTGCATACATTTCCCAAGCTGATGGGTTGGTGAATGAACCACTCGTTATTTCGTGGAGCAGCATCTTTAAGGGTCTGTAGAACAACTTGGAAAAACCATGTCTTTTCTGTTTCGACATTTTTTGCAATATTCCTGGAAGTTGTTTGCCCTAGTTTCAGGCATAGGTGCTGCTGTATTTCCATTTTTTTTCAATGAAGAAGTTTTGTAACTGTTTAAACTTCTTACCTTGATTTTTCAGCATCTCATTAATGTTATACTGACAGTGTCAGCGTGTGAGAAATAAAGTGTTTTGTACCTTAAATATCAAACCCTCTTTATTCCTATTTTCCTTTTTTCTTGCACTAGGTCAGTGACAAAGAGGTGATGCTGCCGTCTCCAGCAGAAATGTTTAACTGAAATCAGAGATGCAAAATGAAACAGAAGACACAAAGCAGAAGCAAAAATAGGAAACAAGAGAATTAAAAGTTTGGTTTGAGTTTGATCAATAATTTCTTCATATGGTTGTTGGGGGGGGAGAGGGGAGAAGTACCTTTAAAACAAAAATCCTTCTTTTTTTTTTCTGCAAGAGCAAAACGTGTTTGTCCAGAAACTTTCCACTCATCTTAAATCTGTTGCAACAGAGAATTTGATATTTCTTTGCTCACAAGATAGGAGCAGAGGGAGGTCTCACATCCCACTCCTGTGGGAGCTCCCCAGAGGTGGCAAAATGGATTCTCCAGGTAAGACGGATCTGAGACTTATTACACTAACAATAGTAAGCTCCCTATTTAATTAATCATAGCTACATTTGAGCTGCTATCCTGTAGGATGGTATTTTTCTACCTGTGGTCTGCAGATTCCTGGGAGAACAGTGAATTGTGAGAGAGACGCTGGAAGGGAGAACATTGTAAAGAGAGTGGGAAAAGCAATTTCTCCAACGCTCTCCAGCGGCTGGGGCTTGGGAATTTTCAGGGGGGTGGGTTCCTGAGCCTTCATGAGAGATTTTCTAGGGATCCACAAATCAAAGCAAGTTGAAAGCCACTGCGGCAGGATAATGTTATATTGATTGCTTTGTTTTTGCAGGGGATAGATTTTGTTTAATCTTCCCCTTCCTTACATTGCTTGACACCATTAGTTTTATCTTCACTGACATCAAATATAAAAAATCACTAGAGAAGAGACTTTCTAATGTGTTTTGTACTACTTTGGGGTGGGTGATAACACAGGAAGCATTTTCTGGAGCAGAGTAGCTCTTTAAAGCGGTTCCTGTTTAAATAAGGAATTGGGTAGCACAGAAAAGCCTGGGCTTGGAAAGGGTGAGAAGATCTTACTCAGCATGAGTTTTAGAAGAAATTGGGATCCAACCCAGGTCAAAAACCTAGAAACTGGGTTTCTCGGGGGCCGGCCAAGAGCTGGGTGGAGGGAGATGGGCTTTGGTCTGCAGTGGGGTATGGTAGGAAGAAGAGCCTCATCCCTTAGGACAGGCTTGTACAGGAGGACTGGAGCTTTGGGATGGGGAGGGATTCCCTGGGAAACTGTCCTCCCCAGTGCTGTGTCACCACGTGCACCCGAGCTGCCAAATCTGTTTGTCCCCAGGCATGGTCCAGCCCAGACTGGGAGCCGGGAGGGAGGTCGGGGAGGGGGATGGAGGGACGTGGCTTCCACTCGCTCGACAAACACAAACTTGTTGTTCCTCCTCCTCCTCTTCCTCTGCCCTTCACAAATTCCTGGTGCCCATCATCCTGCTGGCCACTCCAAGGGTTTTAATAATTAAAAAAAAAAAGGGGAAACCAACACTTGACGTGAGCACGGTGGGGAGGGGAGTGAAGAGGCGGCGCAGAGGGAGGGAGGGGGCCAGACAATGTCCCCATATGGAGAACAGAAGGATGCTGGGGCGGCCGCATTCAGATCCCCCTCCCTTCCCTCTGTTCTCCCTGTGCCCCACGGCCCCTGCTCCGCCGTCGGGCTCTTAACATAACAAGTGAGGCCAGGGGGGGCAGCCAGCCCCGTGCTCGGCGCCCCCGGATTCCTCTGCCCCAGCCCCTGTCTCCCAGCTACTGATCCCAGGCAGCACAGGGCCCTTTCCCTGCATCCTCCCCAGCAGCACTATTGTCTCCCAGCCCCTGCGGTGGGAAAAGATGCTCCTGGGTCCTTCCCTGATGAGGGCAGGGAGGGGAAAAATACATATATATATATATATACACACACATACAAATCTATATCTGCATTATATATGTATGTACAATAAATAAAGCAAGCCAGCCAAGCCCTTCAGGCAATCAGAGCTCTGTCTATTGTTCGGTAGGAGGGTTTTCCTCCCTCCCCTCCCATCTCCTAATGAAATCCCCCCAAGCCCTCCTCGTTTCTCCCTCCCCAGCCCCCTGCCACCAAAGGGTACGCACACGGGCATGCTCTCAGGGACTTTGTCTCCGGTGGCTGGAGCAGCATAGGCTGCCAGGATGGGGAAATCTTTTACTGGCCAAGGTTGTCAGTGACAGAGGCTTAGCCATAAACCCTTACACAACCTCCTCAAAGCCCTCATCGTCCCC
The DNA here is from genome assembly GCA_004320125.1 of Scolopax mira. NCBI lineage: Eukaryota > Metazoa > Chordata > Aves > Charadriiformes > Scolopacidae > Scolopax > Scolopax mira. The sequence goes on along the minus strand of BJBW01005164.1, from coordinate 137,783 downwards.
TCCACGTGCCAGACATTTGATTCGGGGCATCTCTTCATCCTGTTGCACCCAAACCTACCCCTGCCTTCTCCTCCCTCGCCCCTGCAGCCACCTGCACCAAGCCTGGCTGTGGCTGGAGATGTAGAATTGATGGTTTCTCTCATAAAATCACCCAGAATATCCTCTCAGAGCCCCAGGTCCTGGCTGTGGGACCATATACCTGCCTGTACATACGTACAGACACCTCCATCCCTTGGTGCTACCTAAGACATGCTTGGTAGGGATGGGGCAGCCCACCTCTCTCTGTCCCCATCCACATAAGGTTGCCCCTTGGACCCTGTCTCTGATCCCTCTACTGGCTTGTAATTGACCTTGGGCAGTTTTAGACTTTCTCCTGTGATGCTCGTGACACTGTATGGAGGTGGGCCAGAAAGCAGAGGCATCTGGCAAGTGCCAGCCATGATCCCTTCACATGACATCCCTTGCCTCCAGCCTTACCCTCACACCCAGTCTCCACGTGCTTTCCCTGAGCAGGTCTGAGCTGACAGCCCGAGGCCTCCCCTCCATCCTCTGCAAAATGGAAAATGAGGGGAAGGAGGGAAAATGAAGGGAAGGACCGTGGAGCTGCAGAGCTCTGAAGGTCACCAGCCCCGGGTGCTCCCTCTCCTGTTGCAGCAAGCGCAGACCCTGCCCTTGCTCCCAGACTCTGCTCGCCTTCCATCCCCTGCACAAAACCCAATTTCTTTAGGGAGAGAAGATGAGTCCTCCTCCCCCGGGCCCTGCATCTTTTTGCCTCCCATTGCACATGAAAATGCTGACGGATTTCCCTGATCACTAGCCATGCTGGCTAGTGGCTAAAGAAGTTCATTTCAGACCCCGCACAGGTATTTCTTACCATATATTATAGTGAATAATGTATCCCCAGCCATGCAGCACAAGGCTTATAAGGCTATCTCAGTATTCTGGTGACAGCTTTAAACCACTCGACCATTGACCATTCAGGTCTCATGGTTTATAGAGTCACCAGCACACCTTGACAGGGTTATAGCCTACTTATTGGTATAAAGCATGGTTAGGGATACATTATTATAGCACGTTGCTTCTGAAACAGGGCCGTGGGCCACCAGTGGCCTAGAGAGCCCTTGCTGGTGATCTGGGAAGGGCTGTGTGGTGTGTGGACAGCCCGATTAACACCTCCCTGCTAAGCCGCCAGGAGCAGCTGTTGGAATGACCTGAAGCACAGGCGGCTCTGACAAGAGCAGGGCTGCAAAGAGCTGCTTTCTTTGAAAGCAGGCACCCAACTGTGCCTGAAGACTTCTCCTCAACGCTGGTGATCCCCAGTGTCGCAGTCCCCATGGTCCTTTTACTCTCCGTGGCTGAGGCCACCTTGCCACGAGGCCGGGAAACATTTTGAAGAGAGCTGCTTCCACACCACATGGTTCACATCCACCTTTACTGGGCTGGATTTGGTTGGATTTAACCTGTCCATCCTGCTCCTTGTACAAATGCCAATCTGGTTTGGCTCACGCCAAACGTTTCATTAACAATTACTAAAGTTAAGGTGGTTAATCACTACAGCTAAAGCTGAAATTTGACTTCCCCCCTGACTCCCGATCCCAGCTCTGCGAGCTTTTCCCATCTCCCACAGAAAGGTTTCTTCCTTGTTTCCATGGTTCCACCTCGCGCTCCAGTTTAGTGATTTTATTCTAAAGTTTCTGAGGGTTGTTTGAATTGCCTTTGAATACGACTTGTGCTTGTTCTGGTTGTTATTGCAGAGCTGGGACAATTGAACAAACAACTCGGGTTAAAAATGTTGACCTCAGGTCTCTTCCTGATCTCACTTGATTTGTTAAATATTGAGCCAAATTTGGAGAAAAATTACCTTGGTACTTTGAAAGCCCTCAAAATGGAAACTCAGCAATAATGCAGCTGTGCTTTAAAATTTTTCTGCCTGCATTCCCTCTTTAAGTGCTATTAAAGGAAATATTTGTTAAGGATATTTCAGCTATAGGGCTGGTTAAATGGATCCATTACGGAATTACTACATGCCAATGTTCAGGATGCCTCTGAAACAAATGGAGTCATTTTCTCAAATGTTATGTTTAAGTCTCTGCGAGCTCTCGACCACAGCCCTGTTTGACATATGCCTCTTCAGCGCCTTCTCTTGGTTTCCTCTGCAGCCTTGATCCTGCAGAGATTTATGCTTGTGATTAACTTTAAGCATGTAGATAGTCCCTCTGAGTTCAACGGGACGGTTTCAGTGTAAGCATCCTCTGACAGGTCAGCCGTGCTCCTGGGGATGCTGCTGCCAGATGTGCAGAGTTTGGGACCATCCAGCTGCACAGACCTGACCCGAGTCAGGCATCCTTATAGAAACATAGAACTCCACCAGTCCTGAACCAGGAGTGCAAGAGGAGGAACCAGACCCACCTCTGTAAAAGGACAGGTAGATCATAGGGCAGATGGAACGACCGAGGGATACACAACTAATTATATGCACGTGTGGGGTATTTATTACTGTAAAATGCTTGCAAAATTCATAGGCACCTAAGACTTACGATGGCATTATCCACTGCTGCTGGAGAATTAATGGGCAGCCTTTTCCCTGCGCTAAAGCAGACAACAGAGGGGGGGTACTCTGTCATCCAGGGGCGAGAGCGGGGAATGAATGCATAGACAGTACTCCCCTCTAATGCTAATGGACCCTAGCACTGAGATTAGATTTACACCCTCCCTGGGAACATACACCGGCTCCCCCAGGCTGCCTTCTGCAAACAGCCTGGTGCTGCGGGAGCTGCTCTCTGCTCGCCCTGCTTCATCCCCACCAGCCTCCTCATCAGTGGAGAAGGACCCCTCACGTTTTCCCCTGCCCACGGTGATGATGAGCAGAGCCCTTGTCCCCCTGTACACTCCCATCCCGGCCCCCAGTCACTCCTTTGCATGTACCCACCACAGATGCTGGGCAGGGGCTGATGTCTCGGTCCTCGGCATCGGGAGAGCACCGCACCATCACAGAGAGGGTTAAACGGTCCTTTTACTGTCTCCTTGCTCCCTAAAGAAACAGTAAGCATACTTATTTTTGTCTTTTTCAAAGTTCAGAACATTTCAGCCCTGTGTCAATAACTTCAGCCAATTGTTACATTCCCTTTTTTGCCAGTTACAAGGTTTTGGATTGATTATTTTAGGATTGGAAATGTTCCATTCCAATAATGATTGCCCGTTTCTGATATTGTTATAATTATTTTGGGGTCCCATATAGATGGTATCTTTTCTTTTTCACCACCAGCTGCCACCCATAATTTTTAAAATTCTCCTTCAATTCCCTCTTGTTTGACTACAATTCTTAGAATTTCCTCTGAAGTCCGGGCAATTCTATGCCTATTCTTCCCCCTTCCCTCCCATCACCTTTTGCTGTGGGATGGGAATGGGATTTTGACCTGAGGAATTGGAATAAATAAATGTAACAACAGGGAATGTGTGACTATGGATTTTCCACTGGCAGAAGATGGGATTATGGATTTTCCACTGGCTCGAGATGCTCATGAAGAGAAGGACAAACCATCAGGAGAGTTCTCCTGGATAGAATTATTTTTTTTTTCCATCCATGGCTCTATGTTTGAGTGATGTCCCTTGAGCAGATCCAGGGCCAGCCCCCAGCCCCCAGCTGAAGCTCAGCTCTTGGGACCAGGTGGGATTGTGGTGGTGCTCACTCACCTCACACTAACACAGGTCCCACCATGAACTGGAGAGGAGGTCCCACCACAGGTTTGAGCTGCCTTCCATCGTCCCCAGTGGTGGTCCTGCTCCTGGGCAGTGTCACCACGCGTCGGGAGTGACCAGGGGCCTGCTAAAGAACTCCCTGCAAATAATTCACACCAACTTGTTTAAAGGAGCAAATGGGTTTAATTATTAGTTACAATCTTGTCAATAATTATCACCCCATCTGTGGGTAATAAATGGCAGCTTCTCACAGACTGCATCATTAGAGTTTAAGGACACCAATGGGGTGCATTAAAATGCTGAGGAAAGCATTGATCTGGTGGAAAAATGCTCTTTACAAATTACAGGCATGGGTCAAGCCCGCCAGTGAGTCCTCCCTCTTCCCATCTGATGCCAGCCTGCCCTCTCCTCTCCTGTCTTCCCACCCTGCATCCTCCCAGTGCCCCCAGCCCGTGGCTGCTGGGAAGACAAAGATCCCAGTCTCCAGATTGTGGGAGATCTGGACCTTCCATAGGACTGTGGCTTTTACAGAGAGAAGGCTGTGTGCTAATAAAAGGGCTGGCATAAAGCACCACAGCTCCATCCCGGTCAGCTCTGGTCCTTTATTCCCACAAAAGAGCTGCCCTGGGCATCTTCACAGCATTTTTGGGTTTGTTTTTTAATCCAATGGGCAAGGCAAGTAGGAAGATGGAGGCAATGCTTCCCCAAACACAGTCACTTCTGGGATGGAAAAGCATCAGTCATCACACAGCAGGACTTCTCGGAGGAGAAATGATAACTCTCTCTCTCTCTTTTTTTTTTTTTTTCCTTTTTTTTTTTTTTTTTCTATTTGAACTGCAGGCTGGAATATAGGCCGGCAGAATGTAATTATCCAGGCTGGAATTTGGCCAAGACGCTGGGGCTAACAGCCCTACTGTTTCAAAATATGCCACAGTACCCTAAATGATCACATCTTGCAGGATTTGATTTTGCATGTCATCCAAACCAGCGTCGGGAAGGCGACGAGGAGGATGAGCAGGAACTTGTCCCCCTCATCCCCCCCGACCCGCTGAAAGTTCAGCCCAGAACGGCCCCTGAAAATTGTTTTCTTTTTCTGTGCAAAGCCTTGCATGAAGTCGGTGGGTTTGTGCCCTTTGCAAATTCTCTATGAGCAGTGTCCTTTTCTTTCTTTTTTTTTTTTTTTCCCAGAGAAAAATACATCAACTTTCAGAAGGGGAAAGTTGAGTAGAGCAAGATATTTGCATTTAAAATAAAACCAAAACCAAATCAAACCAAACCAAAAAAATTAAAAAAAAAAATTTAAAAAGAGAAGAAGGGCATTTCTTTCCTCTACAACAATATCTAAGATGGACTTTTTTTTTCTTTTAAGCTCTTTTTTTTTTTTTAGATTCAGCCTGTTAGGACAGAGAGAGGATTAAGATAACTAACAGACAGCCTACACTGACAAACAAAACTAACACCTAGATGACTCTTGGCATGTACAAGTGGCAAACTCTCCATGAAAAAAAAAAAAAGAAAAGAGCTTCTTTGAGAGAGGGAGGCTGGGCTACCCCTGAGCCACAGAGTAAATAAACCTCTGCCAGGGCTCATGCACAGCCCTGTCAAACACCCAGCCTCCCAGGCTTCCAACTTATCCCCCTCCCCTTATTAAACAGCTCCAAAAGCTCTCTGCTCCTTCAAACACTTGGCAAATATTGGCAGAAGGACGTACGCCCTGTTTTAAAGATACCTCCGACGCAGCAACACCCACCAAACTTTTTTCTGGGGGGAGGTGGCATCAGGACTCGGCAGTTTCTCTTCTTATTTCAGTAAATAAAAAGTTCAGCACCAGAATAAATTGGGCTTTTGGCTGATTTGGGCTGTTCAGTAGCTCCTGCTGAATTTGGCCAACCATCCTGCAGGGGGGGAAGGGGGAGGGCAAAACAGAAAAGGAAAAAGATGATTTTGAAAAGTCAAAATATTTCATTTTCTCTTTTGGAATAAATAAATAAAGAAAGAAAGAATTGCGACGGTTTATTTTTTCATGTTGAAACATCTTCCCTTTGCAAAACATAAAAAAAAACCCCCATAAAATAACTGCTTTTCTGAAGAGGACAGTGGTGGCTACCTGTAAACAACATGTCTTGTTTGGGCAGGGAAAATCACTGCACCCCTCTGTTTTCCTGATATATCCAGAAAAAAAATTCCACCTTATGTTAACCAGGGGAAACCAAACCTCTCTCCTTTTTCAGTTGGACAAATGAAAAGCCCCAAATGAAGGGGACATCCAGAAGTAATTTCAGATGCAGAATCCTAAGAGCAGTTGTGATTCTCAGAAAGAGATTATTTCTGGCAGCCGGCACCAAAACCAAATTATTACCATGATGTAATGCACGTGAAGGTCTGCGTGAGAATCAGAGCTGGCCACTGCACAAACACAATTCCACCAGCAAAAGCTCCCAGCCTCATTCACAGGTACCTGTTCTTCAATTCGGTGCCTGTTGGGGAAAAAAAAGAAAGAAAGGAAGGAAAAAAAAAAAAGAAAAAGAAAAAAAATGCTGTGTCACTTCATTGACCGATTCTGTGCCACAAGCAGTTTGCAAACACACTTGTTTGAAGAAGATACGCCCCGGCTGATCTGGAAAATCCCTCAGCAAGGCATAAATAAATAAATCAGAACTGATTCGTGGCCGATTGTGTCAACTGGGGGGAACAGAGGGCCTGGTACACCCACACTCATGATAATTTGCTGAGTTCCAAGAGATTTTGTACCCTCTTCCCTTTCACCTTCTGCAAAAAATTCCCAGCAGATCACTATAGGGTGAGGGATGTGCTGCAAAATGGAGGAAAAAATTTAAAAAATTAAAAAAAAAAATAAAATAAATGGCAAAAGCATATTTTAAGAATCATCTGGGTAAATATTGGCGTTGGAAACTGGACCTCGAGACACACTCCCTGCAGTCAGGGGACAGGGGTGCGAGGGGACCACTCTAATCAAGGGCACGTTGATAAGTGGGAAGCAGGGATGGGAGGGAGCTGGTCGGAACCAGGGTGACCTCACCAGCTTCAGGGAACTGTGTCCTTTCTTCTGGCTGAAGATCCTGACCTTGCACACGCGTGTGCACACGCGTGGGGGTGCACCCGTGTTTAATGCAAACACCCCCACCTTCCTAAAACGTACGGTCATATATTGGCATCTTCACAATGAACTGTTTATGAGCAAGCTATCAAGAAAAGAGTTTTCACTGAAATTATTCAGTGAGTGGCTTCAAACAATGGATACATGGCAGGAAATGGCGATTGGCTCCGGAGCAATCCGCAAGCAGAAAAGAAGGCAAAAGCAGTTGAATAAATGGGTGGCTGTGAATTACTCATTTAGCTGCATTATCTGCTTGTGGGCCCAATTCAGCAAATGCCTCAACACCCACTTCCCATTAAGGGCATGAATAGTCCCATTGATTCAATAGGGTTATTTTCTCTGCCTTCCATGGGGCAACTCAAATCCTTAAATTTAAGCAAGTGCTTAAAGTGCTTTGCTGAATCAGGAGGTATGTCCACACCGTATATACCTGTGTTATACAGAAGGTCAGATTAGCTGATCAAAGAGTCCTTTATGGTCTTCAGATCTATAAATCTATGAATAAAACCAGCCTTTGCTGGAATTGCTTCTCCATAACCTTCCCGAGCACTGAAATTCATCCACACCCCAAAAATATTAATAAAACACTCCGCACTTAACTCTTTTCCTATTACACTAAGTACGCCACTAAATAAACCTCTTAATATTCCAGTATATTTTGCAATGAACATTTTCCCGGTACGCTAGAGCGATTCCTCCTTTTGTGCCATCCAGAACACAATCCCCATGAAATACTGCAGTAAACATTTCTCTGAGTACTACAGCAAACACTACCGGCATTAGCAGATTAACCATTCCACTGAGCGCCATATTAAGCACACGTTTAAATACTGAGAAAAGACATATAGCCTCCTCTTCCCACTGCGCCTCGTTACCCTGCCGAGATCCATATTTTTTCCTGCACGGAGCCAGCCCTCTGCTTACCTGCTCTCTTCCCTCCCTTCCATCTCTTTTTTTTTTGTTGTTTTTCTTTTACCTTGTTGATCTCCTTCTCCTTTCCTTCATCCTGCATCCCGTCTTTTTCTGGCCGGGAAAAATTTACCAAAGGGGCAGGAATAAGGGGAGGCTGGGGGATAAAGGGAGAGCAGAGGATTTGGCACGTTGTGCAACCCCCCCCAAAAACCACCAAGAAATCTCTAGCGGGAGAGCATCTCTGCCTCTCTGAGCATTGCTGAAGGCTGTTGACGGAGAAAGGGGTCACCTGGCGGGTACCCCCCTCCCTGGGCCAAGATAAATAAGTGGTGCTCCACAGTAGCAAGCCTTGACTGGTGCAATTTGGAGTTACAAAGCATTGTTTGGGTTTTACAGGTGTACGTTAATGTCAGTGAAATTACCGTGCTCGGGAGCCTTCACCGGATTCATCTTTAGCAAGTGTTTAAGAGCCATTGACTCGTCTCCTGTTGCTGACAAACCATCGAGAATCAACCCATGGTTCTGCTCAGCTTTTCTCCTTTCCCTCCTCTCTCTCTCTTTTTCTCTCTCTTTTTTCCTCCTTTTTTTTTTTTTTTTTTTTTTTTTTTTTTTTTACTAGCAATTTGATGTTTGATCATTTGAGGCAATGAGGCGGAGGGTAATTTACGTTATCAGGGAGGTATGAGGGGTGCTGGGAACCCAGACGCAAGGCCCATTCGCCTGCTAAAGCGCCATCGTAATGTAATGAGACTCCAGTCAAGTGCAGCTAGTAATGGAGAGGAACATTTCCCATTCATCTGCCTACCTGAGACTCCACCGAAGATGACAATAACTTTTGCACGGGAGGAGCAGGAAGGAGGGGGACACACACGGGGAAGGGGGAGGACGGAGTCCCCAAGGCATGACTCCCCCTCTCCTGGAGAAGAACCATAGCTTCATCCTTTAGACCATTGAGGGAAGCAAATTAACACAACTCAGGAAGCCACAAAACAGGTTGTTGGAAGTGCTTAACCTTTCCCAGGTCCTTCCCAGCAAGACCTGGTCAGGATAGACCTCCAACCCTCCCTTACCCATCTGGGACCAGGTCTCCTCTGTGTTCCCTCGGCTGCTTTATCCCCCAGGAGGTCCCCAGACCCTCTCACAGAAGGAGCTCAAAGAGATGGAAACTCCAGAGCAGGCCATCAGGAAGATGCCTGCACATCAACTGGCAGAAAAAAAATTGGAAAAAGGAGGAATACAATTTCCCAGAAGTGCTCCAAAGCCATTTCAGAAACTTGTAGGGTCCATGAGTAGGACCCGAGAGGTGATCATCCCCCTGTACTTGGCATTGGTGAGACCTCACCTCGAGTGCTGTGTCCAGTTTTGGGCGCCCTACCATAAGAAAGACATTGAGGTGCTGGAGCGGGTCCAGAGAAGGGCAATAGAGCTGGTGAGGGGTCTGGAGAATAAGTCTTCTGAGGAGAGGCTGAGGGAGCTGGGGGTGTTTAGTTCTGAGGAAGAGGAGGCTGAGGGGAGACCTTCTCATGCTTTATAACTCCCTGAAGGGGGGGTGTAGAGAGGTGGGGGTCGGTCTCATCTCCCAAGTCACAGGAGATAGGACAAGGGGAGGTTGCACCAGGGGAGGTTTAGGTTGGATAATAGGAAACATTTCTTCATGGAGAGGATTATGGGGCATTGGAATAGGCTGCCCAGGGAAGGGGTTGAGGCACCATCCCTGGAGGTGTTCAAAGGACGGGTTGACGTTGTCCTTAGGAATATGGTTTAGTGATTTTTGTCAGGGCTAGGTTGATGGTTGGACTAGATGATCTTAAAGGTCCCTTCCAACCTAGACAATTCTATGATTCTATGATTCTATTTCCATCCAAAGGGATTTCCCAAAAAAGCCCTTTTCCCCAATTGCCCCTTGCCAGCTCCGTCACATGCCTACAAGTGTGGCTTCCTTTTGCAAAACCCCTTCCATTTGTTATTAAGTGTGGCAACAGGACATCGGGATTGCATCCACTATTTCTTTTAATGCCACTTTCTAACAGCAGTCAAAAAGCAAACAACAAGCCAGTCCTGCCCTCGGGGGGTGGGATTTCTTCCCTCCACGGCCATGTCACTGCAACCCCCTCCTGCCACAGGCTCAGGGGGAGCAGATGCTGATTCTGAGCTGTGTCCCAGGGGTGCCTGTTCCCACGGCAGGGATGAGGAACATCATGATGAGGACACCATGATGAGGAACATCCTGATGAGGATATCACCCTGACCAGAGGGGAAACCGAGGGACAGGACAGTGCCCCGTGCCATGCCATGATGAATAAAATCCAAAGGGTCATTTCTTTTTTCAGGGTATGAGTTCTCCCAAGGGTGTTGGGAGCCACTTCTGTCCCACCTCAAACCCTGCTCCTCGACCTGGGTTTTTGCCTGTAAAACCCTCCCTGACTGTGTATTCCCTTTACATCCTGGCTGTTCAACCTCCCAGCAGCCCAGGGGTAACACCACCACCATCAATACCCACCACCAGCCATAACAACGAGGCACATACTCAAGTTCCCCACACACTTTGCCAGCCGAGGGCAATGAGGGCTTGAGGGAACCTCCTGGATACACATCTCCTGGTAGGAAGACCTCCGTGTATGTCAAGGGGTGTAGGTGGGAAGGGTGAGACCCAGGGGCACGAGAGATTAATTTCCTTCCCTCAGCCCCTCCTAAACCTGCTGTTTGTTCCCAGAACTCAGCCCAAAAAAGGGAGGGAGAGAGGGAGGGAAGGAGAAAGGGAGCCAGAGGGAGAGACCTCAGCTCTCCCACCCTCTCCAAATTCCTGCCACACGGACCCTTCCAATTATATCCCCCGTTTGAAAGGCTGCTGTCAGGAGGAAAGGCGCAGAGCCGTAATGAACTGACGATTAATTTGCAGTTGGCTCACCCAGCGCGCGAGCTGCGTGCGGGTGCTAAATATGACGATGTCAGCAATTGTCAGATGGAGCCAGGGTTACCCTTAATAAGAGTCTCTCTTTTCTCTCTCTTTTTCTCTCTCTCTTTCTGCTGCCTGATTGCCCGCTTGCCGGCTTCCAGGGGCTCCGGCTCCCCATCTTCCCAACGGCGAGGGGAGCCCCAGAACCAGTCCAAGAGCTGCCAAAATAGGAGGAAAAAAAAAAAAAAAACCAAAAAGAAAGGGGAAAAGAAACTGCCAACTGCCTCTGCCCGTGACAACTTTGACCTGGGAGAGTTACAGCTTCTGCTGGCAGGAAGATGCCTCAGGATGGCAGCGGACACATGAGCACCATCCACCCTTCTGTGTCCATCCAAATCCAGACACTTGGAATCATGGAATTGTCAAAGTTGGAAGGGACCTCTAGAGATCATCTAATCCAACTCCCCAGCTAAAGTGGGGTTGCCCAGAGCACATCACTCAGGACATCATCCAGGTGGGGCTTGAAGATCTCTAGAGAAGGGGACTCCACTGGGCAGCCTCTGCCAGGGCTCTGCCACCCTCACTGGAAAGAAGTTTTTCCTCATATTTGAGCGAAACTTCACATGTTCCAGCTTGATCCTATTGCCCCTTGTCCTATCGCTGGCAACCACTCAAAAGAGTCCAGCTCCAACATCCTTCAACCCACCCTTTAGATACTTATAAACATAAATAAAGTCTCCCCTTGTCCAGGTTGAAGAGTCCCAGCTCTTTGAGCCTTTCCTCCTAAGGGAGGTGCTCCAATCCCTTAATCATCTTCGTTGCCCTACACTGGGCTCTTTCCAGTAGTTCTCTGACCCTCTTGAACTGGTGAGCCCAGAACTGGGCCTCAGTTGTGGCCTCACCAGTGCAGAGCAGAGGGGGAGAATGACCTCCCTCGACCTGCTGGCCACACTCTTTCTTATGCAGCCCAGGATCCCATTGGCCCTCTTGGCAACAAGGACACATTGCTGGCACATGGAAAGTGTGCTATCTACCAGGACTCCCAGATCCTTCTCCTCAGTAGTGCTCCCCAGAAGATCCATCCCTAACCTGTATAAGCCTGGGGTTCTTTCTCCCCAGGTGCAGGACCCTACATTTGTCCTTGCTGAACCTCATTAGGTTCAACTTCACCTCCTTTCCTCATTGTCACACAGGAAAGGGACTCAGGCCTGGGCTGTTAGCCCCTACAAATGTGCTTAACCTCAGAAAGATATTTTCTTCAACTCTCCGAAGCTGGACACCCCAAATCGTTGGGCATCTTTGAGAATCCAGGTTTTGGGAGGGTCATAATAAATTCTGATGTGGAGAGAGCATCAGGGATGTAGCAAGGCAACATTCTCTGGTGGATGTGGGGCAATGAGTAGGGCATTAGGAGCTTCCTTTTACACTGCCCAAAGGCCTGTAAAATACATTTCACACCCCTCATTCAATAAACGATCATCATTATTAGACCTGGCTTCAGGTCCTTATGTTGGGATCTAAAAGATGATTTCAGCTTGGGTGTGGACTTCTAGAACTTCAGAGGGATGATTAGCAGAATATGAAAATCAGCTGCAAAAGGCTGAAAAGCCTCTACCCAGAATTACAAACCAATTGCTATATCTTTACTGCTGCAAATACTGCCTGTCATCAGTAAATATCCCAGAGATATAACCATAAAACCCCTGACACCTGCCATTGTAAGTGTGGGAGGTCTTCCTACCAGGAGATGTGCTCTAATATTGTGAGCTCCCCTTGCAGATGACCAAGCCCTGGGCCTGGGACCAGGTGTTTTCCCCACCCTCTGCTGGTCTTCACCTCTCTCATGGAGACACGGGCATCAGATGGAGGGATATTTCTTCTTGGGACACTTTTTCTTAAGAAACTTCACATCTGAGCTGGCTGGAGCATCCTGTGAATTCACAGCATTGAGCTGGTGTTGCTCAAAGTAAAAAAAAAAAAAGCCATAGAAAAAAAACACACCAGAAAACCAGCTTCCCTTTCCTTTGGTTGGTTCAGAGTGACATTTAGTTCTAATTCTATATGGATCCTATTAGACGATCTTTACAGACCTCAGTTACCAAAAGAAGCACCCTTTGTCATCTTGAACAAGACATTTAATTTAATCAAAAGGGATGTTGTTGTGGGGTTTTCCCTACCCCCAGCCTCTTGATTTGTAAAACCCCCCAAAAAAGTTGTTTCAGCAGAAGCAAAGCCAGATTACAGCTGGGTGTGTGTGTCTTTGAAACTGCCAGTGACTACCAGAAACTTCACCCAGTTCTTGTACTTGTATAACTTTCATGGCTACAGTCCCAGGGTGCCCACACAAATTAGCGGTTGGTCACAGAATCACATGGGGTTGGAAGGGACCTCTGGAGATCATCCAGTCCAACCCCCTGCCAGAGCAGGTCCACCCAGAGCAGGTCCCACAGGAACGTGTCCAAGTGGGTTTGGAATGTCTCCAGAGAAGGAGACTCCACCACCTCTTGGGGCAGCCTCTGCCAGGGCTCTGCCACCCTCACAGGAAAGAAGTTCTTCCTCAGGTTTAGATGGAACTTCTTATGTTCAAGATTGTGCCCGTTCCCTCTTGTCCTGTCCCTGGGCACCACTGAAAAAAGATTGGCCCCATCCTCCTGACACCCTCCCTTTAAGTATTTTTAGGCGTTGATGAGATCCCCCCCTCAGTCTTCTCTTCAAGACTAAAAAGACCCAAGTCCCTCAGCCTTTCCTCATAAGAGAGATGTTCTAGTCACCTCAGCATCTTTGTGGCCCCTTCACACCTTCATAGCAGGGTTCCCTGCATGAAACCACATTCCCTGTCTGAAGAAAAGTACAGAATGGAGAGAGGCAAAAGGATATTCAGAGATGGGATCTAGACAAGGCGAGTGCTTGGGATGATCTGAGGCCAAATTCACAAAATGGACATATTACTCCTCTCACAACCCCCAGGGTACCCCGGTAGGGCTTGATCCCAGGTTCTGTCATACCAGCATGATGAAGAGGATGATGGTGATGGGTTGGATTGCCATGATGGGTCACGACGGGCTCTGTGTGCACTTCACAGAGCCTTTTGTTTCTGGGTGTGTGGGTCTATATGTACTTTACAGGTCTTGCCATAATGACAGATGTGTTTTTACCACGTATCCCCTGCCACCAGAGCCTCCTCATGGCTTCCTGCTGCTTCCCTGGCAGAGGTACGGGGTGTCCTGCCAGTGGGGGCTTTCCACAAAGATGCCTTCCAAGCCACTTTTCCTGCCCACCGAGCACCCCTGGGTTGGGTGAGCAGCTTTTTTGGCTTCCCCCTCTCCTTCTGCCCTGCCCGGCTCCCCTCCGGAGCTGGCTCGGTGGCCTCAGCAATGGAGCTGGAATCTTGGCACCCAAGCCACTTGGCAGATGCTCCCAATGGCACCACGTCCCCACGGAAGCCAAAGAGCCTCAGAGAGAGCCTGGGGTCTCCTCTGCAGAGGAGACCTGAGCCCTTTAAGGAAGAGAGAGGAGCAGAAATCAATTGTCTGCTTGCCTTCCTCCCCGGGCCCCCCTCTCCCCCTCCTCCATCACCACCACCACCGCACACGCACCCTATTCACCCTGCTGGAAGGTGACATTTGCTATTAACCTTATATTGGGCCATTTTGTAAATCAATGTCACTTACATTTAATAACAAGTGTAATCAAAGGAATTATGCAAATTTAATTTGATGCTTCTTGAATTATGCAAATCTGCACCACATATAATGGCTTCTGACATGTGCCCAGTTGGAGAACGTTCCATTACCTCCTCTCTTATTACCCCTATTATTATTTTTATTTTTTTATCCTGGGGGGGGGTGGGGAGGGAGAAGGGAGGAAGCAGCTCTTAGGCTTGGAGGCAGGGGGGAAGAGGCGAGTGCAGGGGAAGAGAAGGGAAAGAAGAGGGTTGGTGGAGGAAAGCACTCCTTTGCTTGCATTTTGAGTAGAAAAGCCTCCTTAAGGCATTTCTGTTATTGTTATTGCAGAGCAAGGAGAGCGGGGTGGGGAGGGGGGGACATGGAATGGGGATTGGGGGAATCATTTCCCATGAATGGCTTTGCAGGCAATAATACTATAAGCCTCTGATTCTAAATTACTGCCCTTCCAGTCCTATCTCCAGCACAATATTACTCTCCTTGGCCTCTTCTTCTTGAATTACCAGGCGAGCTGGGGGAGGGTGAGGGAAGAGGGGAGCAGGACCCACAGAGTGGAACATGCAGAAGGAGTGGGAGAAAAGGGGGTTCAGTTTTTTTTAGCTCCATGGCCACCCCAGGTACCCCCACATCCTTATTCCTCCCACCAGCATCCCAGGAGAATGGCTGTTCTTCTCCCCTCAACTTTCCCACCACTTACCCGTTTCCTTGCCCATGACCCTAGGATCGGGGAGAACCTGCCACAAGGATCAGGGAGAAGCAAATCCGCAGATTGGATGTGCCCCAATTTGCAATATCTTCTCATAAACCTGTGTCGCCTACAGGCAGTGACACCCCAAGTTCCTCTCTCTTCAAGGACTTTGGTGTCTATGGCAGCAGAAGTCTGTTTGGACCAGCCTCCATCTCCGTTGCTTTTGCTTCTCAGATGATCTGATGATCACGGTGTGGATCTGAAAGACAGTGCAGTGATGGCAGTAGAATACATGATGCCATATTCTCCTCTGCTGGACCACTCACAGCACTTGATGAGTGTCCCTTGCCATGAAAATTCACAAAGTGTGACCTTGGGCAAGACTGGTCCTACCTCTGTGTCTTGGTGTCTTCACTTTTGTGCAAAGCAGGTAAAGAAATTGATCTATCTTTCAGAAAGAGGAGAAGAAAGAGAAGACAAAATGCACTTTTTAAAGTCTGTATGCCTCTCTAATGTGAACTCATACACATTATGAGGGCAGAGCACCAACGTGGCTCCAGCATCTCTATAAAGCAAAGAGTCACTAATATCAGGAGTCTCCCCGCTCCAGATTTGAGAATGAAAGGCAGAGGAGGATTCCACACTTTCCAATTTTCACCTGCCATGTTTCCTTTCAAAACTCTTCCAGACACACTGTTTTTTTTTTCCTCTGTGTTCTAAGTAGTTCTGTTTTATTACAAAGCCCTACAAGACTGCAGGTTTTTCTCTAATGGCAGTTAATCTCCAGAAATATATGTTGCATTTGGATTTTAAACATAATAAATCTGGATTTTAAACATAATAAAACAGAAAATACGTCCAGATTATTTTTTTTCCTACCTGTCAATAGTTCAAATTCTTTTTAAAGCTAAAGAAAAGGTTTGTGGTTTTAATGGAAGGATTTTTTTAATCTATTATCAAAAATATCCTCGCATAGAAATTTTGGTGAAGGGAAACTGTCCCTGCTCTGCCCAGACTTAAACCACTTGAAGGCCACTGTGGAAAATGCCACGTTTCAACCAGTCCTTGATAATCCAGCTTCCACCAAGGATGGGCTGAGACAGATGTGCTAACTCTACTTCAGGGCTTCACAGCTGCCAGGCTTGGAAAAGAAACATGTAACTCACCCAGGGGATGCTGCCTTCAAGCAGCACGTTACCTTTCAAGCCCTCCTGCAGTTTGGAGTCATGACCTGCAGATCTCCATTTCCATCTCCACCACTGCCATCACTTCTCTGTAGAGCCCATACAGAAAACAAGGGTGAATCATGGTCGAGGAAAGTCATTCTCCCCCTCTACTCTGCACTGGTGAGGCCACAGCTGGAATAATGAGTCCAGTTCTGGGCTCCCCAGTTCAAGAGGGTCAGAGAACTACTAGAAAGAGTCCAGCGAAAGGCAACAAAGATGATTAAGGGATTGGAGCACCTCCCTTATGAAGAAAGACTGAGAGAGCTGGGGCTCTTCAGCCTGGAAAAGAGAAGGCTGAGGGGAGACCTTATTTATGTTTATAAGTATCTCAAGGGTGGGTTGAAGGATGTTGGAGCCAGACTCTTTTCAGTGGTTGCCAGCCATAGGACAAGGGGCAACAGGATCAAGCTGGAACATGGGAAGTTCCACTCAAATATGAGGAAAAACTTCTTCCCAGTGAGGGTGACAGAGCCCTGGAACAGGCTGCCCAGGGAATTTGTGGAGTCCCCTTCTTTGGAGATTTTCAAAACCTGCCTGGATGCCGTCCTGAGTGACATGCTCTAACATGCTCTGGGCAATCCTGCTTCAGCAGGGGAGTTGGACTAGATGATCTCTATGGTCCCTTCCAACTCTAAAAATTCAGTGAAATTCAGTGTAATCTTCTTCTCAAGGGAGAAGATTCTACCTTCTCTGAAGGTAGAAATTCTGCTGGGAGGCTTTGCTCCAGTGTCTTCTCCAGCCCTTGTCCAGGGAGCCCCAGGGCTGCAGTGCCTGGAGGGAGGGGTTCAGCAGGAACATCACTGCCCAGAGATGGTGTCTGCTATTAGGAGGCTGAAGAAAAGAACAAAACTCATTTCAGAGTCAGGTACATCAATAACCTCTGAAGTCCTTGGCCCAAGGCTTCTGGACTGCACAGAGAACTTGCCTTGCCTTGCCAGCCTTGCTCCCATGGACATGGGGATGGTGAGGACCTGCTCCTGGGCCCCGAGTGGCACTTGCTGCACTAGAAGATCAACTGGAGGGTGCCCATCTGGATGTGCCACAGCTGAAGCATCACTGCTGGGGGTGCCCACCTCCCACAGCCCTCAGCCCCCGAAGGTGTTTCTGGGGAAGCAGGTTAATGAGTGCACGGAGCTGAACTTGTCCCTGGTGTTAAGCCTGCTGAGGTCAATGGAGGTACCAAACAGCCCGTAGGGTCCTATTCCTGAATCCAAGAGGTATGTAGCAGATGGAAGAACCTCTCCTGCAGAGAGAGAGAGAGAGAGCGAGCTCAGCACACAACATGCTGTCTCATAGCTGGCACTTCTGGGCTTCTCTCTCCATGGAGCTTATCAAGAGAATGAACAACTCCAACAGTGGATATTGCAGGGTGAAAGGTTCTACGCTGGATTTTTTTGGGAATAGCTGTGAGGAACAGCCCTGCAGGGCTAGAAGATGTCCTACATGCTGCCCTACATCCAACAGCATCAGGCATGGAGCTGAAGAAGGGTAGACCAGAGGCTGTTGTAACGTGGGCTCACTGCTGTCTGCATGTTCCCCAACTCCAGACCCAGCTGGAGGACACCAGGTACAACCCAGCAGCCAGAGGAGCCTGAAGGTGAAAGCCCTTTCATCAGCCAACCCATTTCCTCCTGATGGTTGATTCTGAAACAGGCTCCCAAATCCGAGCTAAAAGACCTTTGTGCCATTGCCGGGAGAGGGAATTGTCTTGGCTTGAGCCCTGGAGGGGGCAATCTGGGCTTCCCCAGGGTAAACAAATAGAGTGGGGAAGTGCATCTGAAAGCCATAATTGACACAAGGGCTCTAAAAGGGACTGCTCCCAGCAGGAGGCCACGCTGCTTGAAGTTTCCTTCCACTCCCCTTCCCGGGAAATCACAGCTCATCGCTCGCAGCCGCTTCCTCCCCACTAAAACTGGAACCAGCCAAGAGCCATAAAAACTCCGAAGCACAGAAAAACTGGGAATCTGATCTGATGAGAAAAGGACACACTGACAAAACGACAGTGAAACACCCCCAGAGGCAGTTTGGAAGAAGCAGGCTGGGACAAGCCAAGAGAAGAGCTCCTGGGTGGTGAAGGTTTCTGAGGCAGCAGAGACAGGAAGGCCCCTGAGATATCTTTATCAAGGAGTGGGGCAACAGGATGAGGGGTAATGGTTTTAAACTGAAAGGGAAGAAATTCTTTGCTGTGAGGGTGGTGAGACACTG